>JADRCO010002795.1:0-12214 GCA_021464525.1 Rhizophagus sp. LPA8_4_AMF
AAAAATTAAGTATATTTTAAAAGGATTTTAAATATATTATAAGTATAATTACTTTTTATTGGGTTATATAGGTAAAGTAGGCTTAATAATGCATATATAGAATTTTTTATTAGATAATGGATAGTTTATTGATTACTTAGAAAAATGAGTAGCAAGCTTCTGGATTTGCATGTAATTCATAAACAGCATACTTTTAATTAATAAATGCATTGCAACTATTTCAAAAAAAAAATCAAGTTTTATAAACTATATAAAAAATAACTTTTTAATAACAAATTTTCTTTTATAATAAATTTTTTTAATATAATAAAAATATTTTATCAACTTATACTTTACATTATATAAATATAATTATTGTTTAGATATATTATACATATATATAATCATAATATACTATATTTTTAGATATTTTATTTATACTTAATAATATTATAATAAGTTATTTATATGAAAAAGCATAATTAGTAAATCATTTTTTCAATATAAATAGTAAAATTAAACTTTTATACTTTTAAATAAACTTTTTTTAAGCTTTTAAATATTATAATCAGTTTCAAATGATAATAATATTATTGTATACTAGTTGTAATCTGTTGCTTTGCACCAGGATTGGTGGCTAAAATTATATGATCGGCATATAAATTTTGCTTGAATTTGTTTAATGTCACGTAATAAACTGGCCAATGAAAGGTTACACAATTTAGAATTTATTTATACAGGTAATCTAAACATTACAAATTTTTAGATGAGGTAATATTACTTATTTTATAAGTCAATGTATAATTAATTCTAATTTTATCCTCTCTTATACAATAATATATAAGTAAATTTTTAATTATACAGCTTACACTTTTACAGTAATAATTATTTATTTTAATGATAAATGAAATTTAAAATAGTTGCATGTAATTCTTATGACTTTACCTATACTAATAAATATGTCATTGAAATTTAAAAAGAAATTTAAATAGTAATATACCTGTTATTATAAGAAAGTTAAACCTAATAATTTAGATTTAACTAGCTATACTGCATTGTAAATTTATAATATCATAAATGTAGTAATTATTGCTGGTTTAAACCTCAAAATTATAATATAATTTTGGCCAGAATTAAGTATCTTATTAATTACTAAAAATGGAAGGTCATACTGGCCTCCTGAAAATGAAAAAAAAGATAATCGAATAAAGGAGCCTAATAAGGAAATTAATATAGATTACGTCATTATACTATTTAGGCATATGATTTGTTTATTAGCGCTAAGCCCTCTCTCGGTCTTAATTCGAGAAAAAAAAACCAACAATCATCGAGCCGCCGTATCGTATCAAAATGTTGGTTTTTTTCACATTTGATCTCTTGGTTATCAGGGGAGATTAGAAAATGCCAAAATGGTTAAATGATTGCAAATATAGTAGACAAATTAAAAATTAACGATGTATAACACCAAGTTTTGTGAAGCATCATGGAATTATTATTGGATTTAAAAAGTACTTGTAATGATCATATGACACATTCTCGGGCTGCACAAGCCTCAACAGGAATGCGCAGATCTATTGTTTAGATTTTATAAATAGATCTTAAATTTTACAAGCTAACCAATCTTTTTTTCCTTAAAAATGTCCATTTCGAGTATAAGCGATCTTGAACCTTCGCAATCACCAAAGAATGTTCTATTGTTGGGTAATATTTATATTTCACGTTCTAGTAATAATTCTTAGATAATTACTTAATAAATATTTTATAGCGGTTGGGTCCATGGGGGATGTCATTCCTTTTGTGAACCTTGGATTTGGTTTTCGTCAACGTGGACATAACGTAATAATTGCCGCAAATTCTCGATTTCGATCATTAATTGAAGAGAAAAAATTCGCATTCAGAGAAATGAATGTATGGATCAAACATTATCATATAATTTAGTCGTCATATATCATTCATTGTGTTTATTTAATATTGCGTCTCTTGTAGTGGGATATGCAGCATGAATGGGAGAATACTGATTCAGGTGAATTCTTTTCTAAAAAGATTTTTATAATAATTTGATCGTAATTTGATCTTGATCTATGTATTAACTAATATGTAATTTATAGGAAGGCGGATGGTTAAATTTTCTTCATATTCCATATTAGGGTCACCATTTATGTTCAAGTTCCTAAAACAAGGCTTTCAAAAATCATATAGGTAAAAAGGACTTGGAACGATAACTTGTATTTATGTATGTATATATTTTACTAAAAATAAGGTTTTTTTATTAGTGATGCCGTGAATGTTTTGAAAAATGTAGACTTTGTAGTTCTTGGTACGGGAGCAGCATATATGTACCCTGAAGTAAGTATTTATTTTACTGATTCATTTGGTTATAAACACTAAAAAAAACTTTTTTTCATTGATAGTGTCTTGTTAGAAACATTCCCGTTTCTTATATTTGCTTTTATCCATGGGCAAGTACAAAAAGTTATGCAGGTGTATGTATATTTTAAGTATTCTAATTAAACCTAATTCCAAAATTTAAGTTTAAATTTAATATTTGGATGTTTTTTTAGGCCGCTTACGGGCGCTCATTTGATTCGTTACAATGGCTTCCATTTGAACTTAATTTCAAGATATGGAAAACTGTCGTATGTTAAATTTTTTGCAAAATATATTTAGATTTAATTTATTTCATTTAATGATTAGTTATTAATTTATAGGATTACGTTGCCTCATTTTGGTCAGACATTGGCCTTTTACCCGTAAGGAAAACTCATTCATTCATTTTTTCCTTTAATTTAGATTGTCAATAATTGTAATAATTAAAAATAGATATATAATAAGAGGCTTAAAGAACTTGAATTACCGAAAGCAGGAAGGCTTCCATGGTTGCCAGGTGGAGCTTTTGAAAAGAATCAAATTCTTGTTATTCACGCGTTAAATAAAAATCTTATCCAAATCGCAAAAAATCCGTAAGTTTTCAAATTGTAGATTTTACAGATATTTGAAACATAGATTTCTTATAACAAGGGAACTCATTTTTAATGAATTTATCCACTTATAGGCTAAATCCACTAAATGAGGTTCAATTGGATTATCCATATTTAAGTATCGAGGAGGAATTAGAAGATTATGCCCCTCCAAATGATCTGGTAGAATTCTTATCAACAAAAGGGAAACCTATATATTTTGGATATGGATCAATGCACAGTTTTAGTGACGTAAAATCTCGAGTGAGTATTTGGCTGCGAGTAATGAGCCTTTTACCAGATAATCAAAGAGCTTTGTTTTCAGGCGTTGGGAAGTAAGTCTTTATTATATTGCCATACTATTGAATCTATTACATTTTATCTAACCCGATTTTTTTTTTTAAAAAAAAAAAAGTGTTGAGACTGAGGAGTTGAATGATGCTGTAAAAAATGGACGAGTCTTTATTGTTAATCATGTTCCTCACTCTTGGTTATTCCCACAAGTATCTTGTGTTGTACATCATGGAGGAGCAGGTACTACGCATGCTGTTATAAGAGCTGGTGTTCCATCCATTGTGGTAAGCATAATTTGAATCTTTTTTATAGTCTAATAATAATAAAATGGACCATTAATTTATTTTTGGTTTATGAAGATCCCGCATTTTGCAGATCAACCTTGGTGGGCATCAATTTTATATCGTCTTGGAGTTGCACCTAGTACAGGAATACAAGCAAACGCAGTCACGGCAGATAAAATTACTACAGAGTTATTAATTGTATTATCAAGTAAAGAAATTAAAGAAAAAGCTGATAAAATTGGATCTAAAATAAGAAAAGAACAAAAGCGTTCACCAGTTTCAAAAATTGTAGCTTATATAGAAAAATATTGGGAAAGAACGAATTGGGACGTACTTACATTGGATGACGAACAGCAAAAAATAAAAGAAAAAGAGCATGGATATCCCGTCAATGAAAATTATCCTGGGAATGGGATTAAGAACGGGAACGATTTTAGTCTTACGTCACATGACGTTTTATCTACGGAACTTCGTAATGGACGGGAATGATCATATTTAGTTAAAAATTTTTGATTAATTGTAATTTATTATTTTATTTGAAATGTTCATAGAGATTTATAGATTTATAGTATCATAGTATCATGTTATAATAATGTAGTATTGTATGTTAATTATATATATATAAATTAATTAATTAATGTAAAATCATCTATAAAAATAAAGTATTTATTATTCATATTTTATCATAAATATTATAAATAATCTCTAAAAATCTATTAATATTAAAAAATTTCAACAAGTTTAAAAAATATACAATAATTAATATATTATTGTTAAAATTGAAAAATATTTGAATTCCAAAACAAAGATTATTTAAATCTATTTATTAATGCAAATTTAAATTAAAATTATAGAATTTTTATGTAAATACATATACTGCTGGGTTTGATTTGACTTAAGGCTAAAGTCAAGTTGAATTGAATCAACTTGAATTACAAGTTAAACTGATGGGGTTAATCTTATCGTATATCATGTATGGTGACCTTTTTCTTTTTCTTTGTACGTATGGTTGCATTTTTTCACTATAACTACATACGTATTAGTTATATTATTACTTTATCAATAAAAATGTACGTACGTACGGTACGTATGATTTAAAAATCACGTGACCGTACATCTCTAATTTTTCGCATGGAACGTTTATCTTGAAGAGAAAAAAAAAAGATTAAAACACATAAAATAAGATCATTTTTATCAATTTTATAATAGGCACATTTAAAAAATAACTCATTTACACTTTTAAATTAATAAACAAATAAATCACTAGTGACTAATTTGATAAAAATTAATACTTAGGTAATTCTACGACTGTAGAATAACTTTACTTAAGTTTCTAAGCCTATTTTATTTAGCCAAAATACTGAAATTGTGCCATAAAATTGGAAAACCAATACGGCACAATAAAGTTCATTAAAATATTTTTCACAAATATTTAAGCAATATTAATAAAAATTATTATGTAATATATGGGTATTTTATACCTATTAAATGCCTTCACTTGGTAAAATTTAATATTATAATATTTTAAAAAAAACGTGTTTATTGTAAAAGAAAATTGTTTACAGTTTATGACAATATTCTATACTAAAGCTTTTCAAAAATATTTGATTTTTTTATTATTGTATAATAGATTTTTAAAAATATTTTAACGTAAGAAAAGAGGGAGCTACGTCATGCGTCATGCGGGGGTGAAATTTTCTTGTATAGTGTATATATACATACATAGGTGTCTATACATAACATCTTTTCTATATAATCGGGCATGAACAAATTATTCATGCACACGTGACTTTATTTTAAACATGCTGACGAAATTTTAAACCGAAAAAAAGATGAAGCTTTGCACAGTCATGTTTACTATCTTGCAAACATAAAACAAACACGAGTAAGATATATATAATGTATGGGGATTATAATTTTATATATGTACACTAGTAGACAGTGAAGAGAAATCATTGTTCAAGTTGTCAGACCTTTATTTGTTCCTTGATCATATTATATGATCACTGGAGAGACACAGAAACTGATGAAATCGAGGGGAATGAAAGGGTAAATCATTAGGTAATTGCAGAGGAATAGATAAGCTAATGTGATAATTTCACCATGTATCACAGGAAAATCCAAACTTTGTATTTATTTTTCATATTAATAAAAATTTTCTATGTATAAACACTGATTGTGACAAAAAGTTTATAATCTAAAAGGTTTTGAGGCATGAAAAGTCATCAGGCAAACTTAGCTTGACTGTCTTGACATCATATGAAACATCTGCAATGTAGACTAGTCTATTTGTTCTGGAAAATTCAAGCCATTGAATTAATGATTACGCACATCAACGATCAAGATAGTAAACGAAATAGATCAATTAAACCAAAATATAATGCCTGATTTATAGATGTCTAGGGATGGCAACAGTTAGTCATGGTTGGTCATCGGTCGGTCATAACTGGTCAAGAACCTTTGACTAACTGTCCATTTTAACTGACCACTATAGCTGACCATTTGACCGACCGCCTGACTGACTGTTTGACCGATCACTTGACAGCTTTCTTATTAAAAATAAAGCAGTTTTAACTAAAATAATTAAAAAAAAAGTTGTGAAACTTTTTTTAAAAAAATATTTTGTGCTGTTTTTTAATTATTTAATAGAAAACGTTGTGAAAACATTTTATTAAAGAAAAATTTTTCTCGTCAACCGGGAGAAAATTTTTATTTGTCAACCATTAAATTTTGACCAATCAGAGTAGATCACATGCATGCCACATGAATTTCGGCAAATGTGGCTGATGAAATGATGGCTGATACAATATGAAAAATTGAAAATGATCATCAGGTAATTGAATATTCCGGCTCCCTTCGGTCGCCGGGCTCAAATTACTAGTGTAATTCAAGCCAGCCGGCTTGAATTACACTAGTAATTTGAGCCATTATTTTAAAGATTTAATAAATATAATTTAAAGTTTGCAAATTAAAATTAGAGAGCACTTGTTAATTAAAATTGAAAGCAATAGTTACAAATATTATTCATTACAATGATTAGTGTACAAATAAACAAATAAATTAACCATTATAATTAACCAGCAGTACATGTTTTTGCATAATGCCCTATTCTATGACAATTCTTACAGCGTCTTAAAGTTTTACTTTCTCGATTTTCATGAGAATTCTCCAATGGCGCGCCTGCTATTGTATTAGTTTTGTCTGATAAAGCAGTATTGCGCTTATTACTTTTGATGGAAGACTTAATCCATTTATGTGCTACTGCCTTATACCTTTTATATTCTGGCAGAAGAATATCTTCAATACTATCCAAATCATCAACACTATGAAGTTGAATTGAAGTTTCACCTTCTTATTGCTGAGTGAGTTTCTTTTTAATAATCCATTGATTGATAGTATTATAAAGACTAAAGTCTTCATCATAAATGGCCTTCTTGAGCGCTTCTTTAAAAACACTGGAAATTTTTCCATATAAATCTCTAATTCGCCTTGCCTTTGCCTTTACTTTTTCTTCATCATTATTTAAATCACCACGAATTTGAAACACAATACCATTTGTCATATAGTTAGTTTCAGCTACATGATCTCCTTGAGTTGTTATAAAGGGTTCATTAGCTGCAACCATATTTGGGTCCATCTGCATATCTTGTTCATATTCTTCATCAATAGTTTCTAGATGGAAAAATCGTCTAGTATTTATAATATTTGATAATTGATACTACTAAGTTTGGTTATTTCTTATCAGGATTATCAAAGAAAAAAAGTTCTCTTGATGGACCATATTCTTCAGCAATATTATATTATTAATATTAAAGGATGGTGCCATGGTGGTGAAAATAGTTCGTTCATGTTAAAAATGTTGAAAGAACAAGGAATTTAATATGGTTTTTATTAAAGGAGTGAAACGGACAAGAAAGAAAGCAGTAAAAAAAGATCTGATAAATAAACTATTTAGTCAATAATATTTAATTATTTAATCAATGGTACATATGGATAAGCGGCCAATGCAAGCCATCCATGTGATCAAATACTTATTAACCCCGTTTATGATAACAATTTTTCTTTATTAAATATTTTATAAAAAACGTTTTTGCACATTTTTTCAATTGCTTTAATAAAATGTTGCAAAAACATTTTTTATTAATAATTTTATAAAAAAAAAATGTTTTTGCACTTTTTTTAATAAAAAAGTTGCAAAACCATCAAAAATCTTGGTATTGATAATTACTGAACTAAATAATTGATTAAAGGATCAGTCAAACAGGTCGGTCAAGCAGTTAATTAAACCGTCAGTCAAATAATCAGTTAGAAGTCTTTGACTAACTGATATCAGTCACGATTATAACTGGTCATAATCAGTTAATGATCGTAACCATTATCATCCCTATAGATGTCTATGATAATTCTTAATATTCACTGAGAAATTATCATCAGTATGTGTCACATGCTTTGGCAAAAATGTTTATTAACTCCACATACTAATTTCAGTATAATATTGAAAATTATAAAAGTAAAGGTAGACATATAGATATCAAAAAATTAGCGTTAGGTAGTATTGAATATGCAAATTTTTGTACTTTATTAATAAAATCTCATCATATAGTAACAAATTTACTTATTAAGTTTTGTTATAAAAAAAAATATATGTAAAATACAAAAATAAAGTTAACATTAACTAAATTTTTAAGTATAGTTTAATGATATGTAATATAATACGTAATATAATGTAGTTCACGTAACATTAAAATTTAAAATTAAAACATCAACTATTTTAGTTCAATCAAGTGAATATTATTACAACTGAGATGATCAAAGTAGTAATGCTGAATTTATATCATTAATATTATGTGATTGCAGTCCAATCTAAACAGGCCTATTTAATAAAGATCTACTTCACAAAGTTTTTGTAAGTTTGGGCTTCTTAGGCTTTTTAGTCAAAAACAAATTAGAACCTATTTTATGAATATTAGCATCTTTATCTGTCTTTACACTTTCTCTGTCACTATTAGATTTTGCTACTATATTAATATGTTTTGCTATTTCTTTATTAATGATTTGATCAAGTTGTTTTAACATATGTTTCAAGGATTCATTTTTGAGGTCAGTGTCTTTTAAATATGAAAGTAACCAATTAAAATATAATTTCTTATCCACTCCAGAAGTGTAGACTTTATATTCTTTGCTGTTTATAAATCTAATATATAATTCACATAAGTAACAACTTCTCTTAAATACTGCTATAAATATCACCTTACCTTTATTATAATTGTGATTTACAATAGTTTTTAATAAAATCATTTCTGCATGTAAATACATGTGTTATACAATATATTCATTATCCAGTCCATCTACGCTACTATATATATTGATTAGTCTTTCTAGTGTGTTATTATCATTCAAACATCTCCTCTGAAATTTTTCATACTGTTTGTGATCAGAAATATACCTTTGAACAATATTTTTCCACAAAAATATGGGTTTATAATTAATAACCAGATCAATACTACGTACATGTATATTAGCAAATTGGAGTTTGTATCAAGCCTTACAAGCACAGCTGTAATATTAATCAAACTCATATAATATGATCCCATTTTTTTAATATGTCTTAGAAATTTTTCTGAAGCTGAAGAATTGTTGAATTTCTTATAGTAATTACTACATACTGGACTTAAATCATATCCATCTGCTTTATTTATATTATTCTTAGCATTAATTTTTGCATAATTCATAAAAGATCTAATATGTGGATCTTGTTTATTATTAATTATATTATTTTTTATATCACCCTTAAGTTTTTCAAATCTACTATCGATCTTTGTAGAATAATACTCCATTATACGTTCAAATAAATTCCTCACATCTTCTCTTTCTAAAGCATCATCTAATTTTATGGGAGTATTTTTAGACAAACTTTTCAAATATTTCTCAATTTCGTTGATATACTCAACATCTATACTGATCCAAAGACTGTTTTTAACAAGGTAAATATTACATTTATTTGCATGATGAATTAATCTTACTGCTACCACTTTCCTGTCTCTTGCTAATATTATTGCTAAGTTGTAAGAAAAGTTTTTATATTCCTTCAAATTAATGCTTTCTTCTTTTGCATTATCAACAATATTTTTGGCAACACATACTTTGCTATACAATTCTTTTTCTAGCATTATTTTTTTTTCTGATATTTTTGTAATTTATAAGGAAATAAATTTATATTAAATAAATATGATATAATATGTGTCACTACTCTAAATATATTAAAGGTGAATAAAAAGTTTATCCTTATATTTGGTGATAAGTCTGACAAAATATTATGTAAACTTTAGGTGATATATAATTCTAAAAATAAATTTGAAGTTAGCATGTGATCAGGCATGTTTGTACTTGTTTTGATATTATTTATTAATATATTAAAGATGATATAAAAAATATAAGGGATTTTAGTAAACTCTTTCTGCCTTTCTGGCATTTTATTATATTTTTGCAGTTATATAATATTTATAGTGCAGATTTTTATTTTGTTACGTAATCTTATATCTGAGTAATTAAAAATCAAATTTTGCTATGCAATTATTTATTTAACTATTTGATAATTTTACACTAAAATAAGTAAAAAATCTCATATAAAGGTAAAATTTATCATGCTGCTATGCAACTTTAAATCTAACATAGTATTTATATATATTGTTCAGGATTCTATATATGCTTCTTGAACCTTATTCTAGCTAGACCTAGTGCTGATGTTACTAGTTCTAAAGGAAAAACTGGTTATTTTGACTTTTCTATCAGATCTGAATATATCCCTTCTTCTGATGCCTCTGTTGCAACTATTTAATTTACTACAGATTATTATTATACTATGTTCTTTTTTTGTGAAATTCCTTCTGAATTTCTTTAGAAATTTCCTTCTATTTGCTTAATATATAATAAAATTAATAGGCACTTTTCAACATTTTCCTTCCTATAGCTCTACTGCATATTATGAAGGTACTAATAAAGTAAAACGCATTATTATCCATTTTAACAAAGAATCTGATTATAATAATATTATTAGTTCTCCATATGCTGATCTTTTTAGTTTTACATTTTCTTTTTATTTTTCTATAAAGTATATAAAAACACAGCTGATTATTCTATTTATATCACAGATATACCAGGATCCTGAAGATTACATATAAAACTGGGATCCAGGTTTGTATAAAGTTACTATATAGTTTTTTAATATCTTAGAGTTGAGTTTGTATAAACTAACTAATGGCTAATTTTATAAGTTAGATATATATTTGTATAAAACGAATAGTATTTTAATACAATTTAGATTTTATTTTGTATAAAGAATATATAAAATTTTATATTTATATAATAAATTTATATATAATTATTTGTAAATTTTTAACGGTAAAATTATAATAGTGATGAATTAGGGAGGAACTCTTTATTTTTTCATAATATCCTTTATTAAATACTGTATTTTATGGTAAGTAAGCACCCTGAAAGTAGGCACCTACCACACTTTGAAGAATAGCTAAAAATAAGCACCTGATAGAGTAATACTAGAAAATTAGTTTAAATAAAATATACTCTTTATTTACACATAATGATTTCACAATTATTTATTAAAATCACTTTGTGATACAAATTTCTAATCATTATACAAATCATTTTCATTAAAATCAACAAATTCGTTATTATGCATGAATATTTCTAACTCAATTTCAAAAAAAGGATCATCTTCCAAAGTAATTGTTTCCAGTCTTTAAGTATAAAAAAAAAATGCAAATTAATAATATAATACAAATATATGGTAAGAAATAAGTTTAAGTTTGTAGTATTATCCAAATTCTCATGTGTTTCTATCAAGAATTCCTCATTGTCTTCATCAGCATTTTCACCAATATCACCATCCTCTAATTCGTTCAAGAAATTTGTTATACCACACTTTTTAAAAGACTGGATAATTGTTTTGCCCAAAATATTATCTTACGTACATTTTACCCATCTATAAATTTCACTTAACCTAGCATACCGCAAGTTTCCAGCTGCAGTTTCTCCAGCACCATCATTTGCCATCTATAAATGCCACTCTTTTCAAAGATTGTCTTTGAATGGCTTGTTTATTGCTACATCAAAGGTTGACAAATGCTTGTCAACCCACCTGAAATTACTACTAAATCAAAACCATTTTCATGAAATTTCCCTTTTACAAATTCTTCTAAATGCCCTTTGAAGGAATCATAAACCATCATTTTTAGAAGATCAGAATTATTGATTTTATCAACAAAATACTCAACATAATTTTTTTATTATATTTGTATCTATCTATCTGTTATTTTAAAACCAAATGATAATGCCATCAGGAATTTGTTCATCACGAGATATCCACTTTTCTTTAAAGATGCAGATAGAAGGTAACTTGGTCCCATCTGTAATAAAAAATCAATTGTTAATCATTCTAATTTTCTGATTTTACCTAACATTTTAAAAGGAATCAACAAAATTTTAGGTAAAATCAGAAAATTAGAAAAAAATTTACCAGCTATGCAAATTAAACCTATAGTAACCCAATTTTTTTCATTTTCAGTTTTACAAATTTGAACCGTTTTATCTAGGGATGGTAAAATAACTGTTAGTTATAAATCTGGTTAATTAACCTATAAATAACCAGTATATATAATTTTAAAAAAGTTAAAATAAATT
>JADRCO010002796.1:0-12213 GCA_021464525.1 Rhizophagus sp. LPA8_4_AMF
AAAAAGTTTAATTAATATGATGGTCATTCTGGTCCGGATAATAATATTGTTATTGTACGGGCGCATAATAATGATCTGATGTGGCACTTCGTACCATTATTTAGCACGCCCGTACAATAACATACAAATACAATATATAAACTAAAAGCTCACTCCCAAAGTGCAATGAAAGTGTTACAAATAACAGGGAAAAGACTAATATACAAACTCAAGCAGATAAGAGTCTAATCTAAAAAGAAAATTAACTACTATCCTGAAATAAAAGAAAATGATTAGGTAAAACTAATCTGATAATAAAACATCACCTAGCCATTCGCTAACCCCTCATCACCAGAAACTAAGGAAACTAAGACACTAGATCACCATATCGAATCTTTTTTACTAGGCAGATACTTTCAATTTCTTCAACATCGAACAACTAAAACTGTAAGTTTGTCGATATCACCAGGATTCTGGAAATCTCTAAAACAAGACATCACATTTTTAGCAAATTAGGTCCTTTTCCCTTTAGAAATATTAATAATATAACGTCGTTTTTTTTTCATCTTCAGACAGCCGATTCTAACTGTCTGATGCGAGTTTATCGTATCAATCTGGTTGCTGCTGCTGTTCCGTTCACGATTAGGGTCGCAGCGAATAAATCGCGTTCTTTCCATTCTTTAAATTAAAATGCATAAACACAATGGATCTCGAATCATACGCGTGCATTACTAATCCCACTTCATGTTCAAACGTCTTATTTAAGCTTCACGCATGTGAAACCAATTTCATTCAAGCTAAAAAAAGCAATGTTAATAAAAAATCCTTATATAGAAACTTTTAATTCCAGTGCAAAAATGCATACTTCGATATTGGTCGTTTAAGAAGATTTTGAAGTAATGATTAGTATCTTTCTTCCTATTCAAGTTTTAGCGAAATAAAATAACCAATATTGTCATTTTTTCATTTAGTTCCGATATAACTTTTTTTTAAGAAAAAATTGAAAAAAAAAGAATTTCAAACTAAACTTACAGTATATCAACAAAACTGGATTCCTTGAATTCTGTGGCAGAATTTAATCTTATGCATCTAAAGTAAAGATTAACCCATTTTCCTTTATGAATATTGTGACAAAAAATTTTCAACATTATGACTCAAATATTTAAAGAACCTTTTTTTGTAAAAAAAAAATCCAAAATAGCTTTAAATACCATGTTTCTAACAACTGAATTCGGTGGACGCGTAATTATTAAAGTATTGTCTCTTTTTATTATCGATTGGTCCCATACAAATAATGAAATAAATATGGTTAGTTAAACAATTCACAACAAATGATAAACAGAATAATATAGCGGTACTAGCTTGGCTTTGGCTAATAATATGTTTTGCCCTTACCAAAAAAAACTCGACATATGATATATGAGGTTAGAGATGACGATAAATATGAGCAAAATCCAATAATTTTATTTACGTTACTCAGAAAAATATTTAGATGGTAAACCTACAAATTTCTCTTATCACTGCGATATATGATTTCGTCGACTTTGGGCTTTTTACTCTATTGCTTGGCGAACCTCATTACACCAAATGCGATAAAATTAGAGTACACGAGTCCACGTACTAATCAAATAATTTGATATAAATTTTCAAGTGCGGTGAATTTGTAATTAAGAAGAATAGTCCCTTGCATTCATCGGAGAATAAGACGTCAATAGTTTCATAGGAAAAGCTTTAACCCATCCTGATATCGGCTGATAGATATTAGTTCAATTTCCTGCTTAGAAGTTACAGCTGTGCATTTTACACTCTTTGGAACATATACAACTAAAAATATTTTAAGACTAAGATCATCAAGTCATCAACACATTGTGGTGATTATTATGATTACATGCGGTATCGGAGCTGGTATCTATGTAAATCTAGATGACAAATGGGGACCACCACAGCAAAAGGTGGTGATACTGATTTTGAGTTTTCATTAGTTTCTTTTAATTTTCTCAATACCTAGTAATTTATTTTTATTAAACTTTTTTTTCTTTTGTAAAGTTTGTTTTAAGCTATAAAATAAAAAAAAGTTCATTAAAATTAAATCATTAGATGTTGAAAAAATTACAAGAAACTAATGGGAACTTAAAATCAGTATCACCACCTTTTGCTGTGGTGGTCCCCAAATATGTTGTAACCAAAGCCATGAGAAAAGTCGTTTTTCAGTGAAGTATTATCTCCTAAATTAACCATCCATCATATCATAAGTTAGAACGATACCCAGCACTAGTGTCAAAAGATTTTCCCTCCGCAAGCTTGTTGACCAAAAATTCACACATCATATTTAAATAACAAGAACTGAGATCGATTTCCTTCGAACTTCACCAATGATGATACCGACTCCGATCCTGCGTTAAGGTGAGTAATTCGACAGAACTTTTTCGAAAAACCTCCATAGGTATTGTAGTCCGGAAATATTACAAGCGAGAAGAAAAGCTTGATTGAAGAAAGGAACGTACCAAACAAAGAATTCCTGCATTGAAAATCCGAAATATAGTCGGCGGCTCTATCAGGAGATAGCAATGTGATAGGGAGGTTTTCCTTTTCAATTTAATAAAATATATCGATCAATGCGGTACTTATATAATTTGTCCATTGGCATAATCTGTTTACGGATCCGATTGTCGATTGCTACCTAATCCCAACTCTAATTCCATATCCTAATCTAGTTCTAATACCATTATTCCCATACCTCCTAATACAATCTCCTAATAAACCCTAAACAACTAACAGACTTTATCAGTTGATCATCTGTAAAGTACTGACTTGCACATTTGCTTATGTATCATTAACAATTTGTGGTGAACAATATTTTTTTGAATCAATCTGCTAATATTGCAAAAAGAGCTTTTGATAACAAATGTCTGATGATATGCCGATTATTTATATTTCCATGCTATAAACTTTTATTTAAGTCTTCTTTGCGTTTAAAGATCCAATGTTTCATTGACTTAACAAAGGATATTGAATCGAATCAAGACCTTCCAGCTCCGCCCCAATAATAGGTCCTGTAAGAATATTTGCTTCACTTTCACTTTCTTTATCAACTCCTATATATTAAATATTGAGTTAATTCACAATTCTTTTGTTTTACTAGGTAGGAGATACATATTGTACGAACCTTGATATCTTCAAGTTCGTCAACTGGTGTATCTATATTTAGCCAAAAAAAAAAAACCATTATTAATAGAGGATTTTACGCTCCTGACAAAGGAAGAGTCACTTTAATCGTGTGCGTGAAATTCACATTCATCTCTTTTTTTAAAAAAAACTCTTCGGTACTATTATTACTTTACCACTTTAGTTTCATCACTTGTTAAAAATGCTAAACTCTTCGTCTATGTTTCACCTTCAGAAATACACTTAGAATTACGAAAACACAATTCCACTTCTATCTTCGAATTAATTTAGTAAAAATGTTAAAACATTCTTCAGTCACATGAAAGAATTAAATTTTATTCAATCTTTACAATGAATGTAATAAATTCTCAATTAATGTCTGAATAAATTCATACAGATAAACTAATTTTACGTTTTCTGCTTGATAAGGAGAAACATTAGCCATCTTGGAGCCGATTTTGTCTCTAATCAAACTAAGGAAATTTATACCTTTTGTCGATAAGGAGTAGCAACTTTTTCAAAAGGAATGACCGTTTGATATTTATTAACGGTTAAATTAATTATTTCATTTTTTTGAATCTTTCCTATTATCGATACAGTATTCATAATTTCACCAGTACTCTTATCATTGGGCATTTAAATTTCCATCCTTAAAGAACCGTTAGAGTAGATTGTGAAATGTTTTGTCAGAGAATTAATTATTTCATTTTTTTGAATCTTTCCTATTATCGATATAGTATCCATAATTTCACCAGTACTCTTATCATTGAGCATTTAAATTTCCATCCTTAAAGAACCGTTTAATAGAGTAGATTATGAAATGTTTTGTCAGAGTATTTTTAAGATGTTCCATGTTGTTATATGACGCGTAATTCAGTAGATCACGGTTGTAAAATCTGAAATCTGATTGGTATATAACACGAGATTTTTTGTACAATTAAAGGGAGAGTTGTTAGAACATCGCCAGAATGCTAAACATTAGTTACTAAACATCTATTCTGGATTAATCGATCTTTCCAAAGAAATATGATGGAAATTACGCGTCCACCGATATTTGAGAGAGTATGTTTTACAATGGAAAACGCGTCAACTTATTATCTTAGATTAAATTCCGCTAAGAGTATACAAAGAATGATGTAAGTTTAGATTCGTAAAACTCTGTTTTTTTTAAAGGAAAAATTTTAAAAGTACTATCTTCAAAAAAAGCGCAGCGGATTAATAACTGAGTAAAAAATTTATTTATTTCAGAAGTACGAGATGATGGATATTTTTTTGTAAGATTGAATTAGAAGAAAGACAGATCATTTTTGTAATCGGGTAAATATTTTGACTGAAATTAAAAATTTTCTACATAAGACCTTATTTTATTGGCATGTTTTTTTTTAAATGAAATAAAATTTAATTTATTTTACACGATCTCCAATCAAATTCCATTGTAAATTCTACTATTTAATGGACGAGAGAGTGATATGGCGTGATGAAATAAATGATGGAGACATTTGAACATGAAGTGGGAATAAATAACTGTGTTATTATGCAGACGTCCAAGATCATGTTCCATATAAAAACCGTAGTAAACAATCTAAATGACGTAATGCGTCAAAAATATCAAAGATATTTACCGGTATGCAATAAATACTTTATCTAAAAAATATCAGTATGTTAAAAACGACATGATCCTATTTGGATGCATAATAATAGTCATATGCATTTCCAATTTAACAAATATCGTTGATATTTCTAAAAGGCAGAGAAACTATGTAAAAGTTTGTCCGGCTCAATCATGTAGCGAAAATGCTTAATTTTATATTTTTATCTTTTATCTATTTTATAAATGTATTGTTTATTTAATTTTATCAAATTCTGATTTTAGAATTTATCAGTCTTGTACTGTATATCAAAAGTGTATTTATATTATTGTTATATTAAATATCAATGAATTTGAAAAGAAAAGAATGGATTTATTGACAAGTGAAGGATTTATCGGACACAATAGTAGTAGTAGATTTACGCTTTAGTTGTTTTTGAAGGTAATGAGAGTAAAGTGCCTAAAAGTTATTTAATACGTTGATTAGAAATTTTGGTGGTCCGCTATATAAGTTAATTGAATTTCAAATTAATTGATAATTTATTAGATAATACTGCCGCGTTATAAATCGTAATGACAGATTTTGAATCGATACTTAATTGTCTGTCGAGATGATTCTTTTAACAGGAACGGAATCGTCTGTTTAGATGATTTCACAAAGAAATAATTTCGATGAAAAAAAAATCATGAATAGGAGAAAATATTATTGTTTCGATGAGCAGCACAAAGATTTTATTCTCAAATTAACATTGATGATCATATGAAATCAGGAAATTGATTTTACTTTATAATTTTTATCATTATATAAATAGTAAAAAAATATAAATAGTACTCTTTAAGTTGACGAAAGATATTAACTGAATTATGTTGAAGATTGTTAGTCTTATGAGTTACGCAACAAGCTGATAATTCTTTCACGGCTTCTGAGAGAATATCTCTTGATTTTTCAAATGAGTTTGAGGATAAGATTCTTGTAATTTAGGATATGAATCAGATCCTTCTACGAATAACAGGAAAAAAAGCTGGGAAGCAACTTATTTCAAACTTTCACATTTCCGAAAATATATTAAATAAAATCGTTGTTATATCAAATTTACAATTTAACGAAATATTAAGCCATATAGTCAGCTTAATTAAATCAATTCGTAATACAAATATATAATATACTAAAAATTATAAAAAAAAATACACAATTGGTATAACGTTCTCTCAAAAGCGAACAAACTAAAAAATTATATAATAGAAATCTAGAAAGCTAATAAGGTGGTCAAAATATACGTTAAGAATTTTTATACAATGATATACTTACATAACGACCGCCAATAACGGCAAAAACTGTGTTCTCTAAAATATAATTGTTGAAGCTATTGCTATAAAAATGTAGCTTTAGTAAAATTGCAATAATAAATACGGTAAACCCGTTTTAATTTATTCGTTGCAACATTGTCGCAGTCATGTGATATCATAGCTTTTCATAACCTATGAATCGGACTAGCCTAGGAATTAGAAATTCATTTGACATTAAAATAAATAGAATATGTTTAATATTTATTTTAATTTAATTTATATTTCACAGTATTTAGATTCATCTTAACCTTAATACTTAGGCTATTTATAATTATTAATAATACCTTTTGGTTTTTTTTTTGCAAAGCTATGTTTAACCGAACATCCATTATTCTTTAGAATAAATTTTTTGTTACAGTAAAATGCATTAATTTTCTAACATTTATACGGAGGACATATTTTAGATTTCATTCCACGTTTCATATATTAGATTTATTAGATTTAGAAAATTTATTTACAGGCTACTCGTAGCAGATTACATGAGGAAATCAGTTACTAATTCTAACATTGTTTCGTCACAATTAATCATTTTGGAAGAGACATTTAACATTTTCCGGTGTAACAAGTCCGGAAATTCTTAATATAGTATCAGTATGTAACTTAAAGTTATCGGCATCTCCGTATTTCCGTATTTGAAGGTAACGTCATATCAAGATATCAAAATTTATTAGCGTTCTACAGGAAACCTACATAGGCACCACGTGATTTATAAAAAACAATGTAATTGAAAAATAATTATGCTATAATAAGAAATAGCTGGCAAATCACATAATTTCTAATCCGACTTTCTTTGAGTTAGGGCTTATCAAATTAAGTTTAATCAATACAAAAAAAGAAATTCTTATGAAAAAATCAGAAATTGTATGTATCACGAAATTTAAACCATACAAATTTATTTTTAATTTCTTTAACAGAATTTTCAAAACGAAACTTTAAGATATTAACTAAATTAGTAATACAATTAGTGATCGCCGCATGCGCCGCATGTTCAAACTTTTTATGTTCTCTAAATTTAGTTCTTTTTACTAACAAGTCGTAACGCAATAGACCATAATAATAATATAAGGAAATCTGAAACGTTTCACGGTTTCACCTATTGTTTATAATTGTATCTAATATACTTTATATTTATAAATACTTAAACGTAACGTTTTACAGTACAATATATGGGGTTAACAATAAATAATATTTTATAGTTTTTGATTTCGTTAGTATTGTTCTGTAAGTAAATAATGTATAATATTGTGTAATAATTTCTTATCGCCTTTTTTTGTTCATTTTTTTTTCATTAAATATAAGACTTTAGAGATTTTTATGTTCAATTTTTGAACTCTCTCTATTTTCAAGTATTTTTTTTTTTAAAATAAAAATTTCAAAACAACTCTTTACAAAATGGAATTTGTTCAGATTCAAGCATATTTGGGTATTTGGTCGGGTGCAGCTATCATGGTAATTCTTTTATTTGATATACATCAATTAAAATTATTTCTTTAATATTAATATTTTATTCTTTTTTATAGATATTTCTTCACAATTTGTTCATTTCGATAATGCTGTACAAAGCTCGTCAGACAAATGCTTCTAATATACTTAAAATTATTTTCAATTTTGGTCAAGTTTTGCGTTCAGGAGCAAATTTCGGTCTTTATATGACACCAAAAATAGCTACGTTCACTCAATGTGATGTTCTTCTGAGAACTATAATAGTCGGAAATGTTATAACGAGATTATCATTATCAGCGTTCTTGTTATGGCGTTTAAGACAAATACGTAATGTACATAATTATGGGACAGATAAATGGATATGTATTATATTATTTACAATTAAAGCTGCACTTTCGGTAAGTTTTTATTAATAATTTATATAATAATAATAATAATAATAATAATAATAATCCAATATTATTCTCAGGTTCCATATGTTATTTTTCAACGAGCATCTACCGTATACGATCCTAATGTTGATATAGTTATTTGTTTTGTTGACTCTATTAATCCTTTACCTTATGGTGCTAGTGCAATTGCCGTAGAAATTATTATCGATATATTTGTAACTTTCCGCTTAGTGCAAATATTAGTCAATGCTAATAAGAACGCTGCTCAAGTATCAACAACAAATATTAAAAGCAAACGATCGTTATTCACAGCCGTTATGTATTGGAATTTCTTGCGACTATTCGTATCTTTTGTCTTTCATGCTCAAACTATTTTGGATTTGACATACGTCTTGCCCGAAGTAGAATCAATTACTATAAAAAATATAACATATATTGCATTATCTTATGTAATTACTGTTGATGCTGAGATTGTACGAGTCATTGAGGGAAAAGATAAAAAAAAGGGATCAAGTGGTGGTTCAGGAACCTCGAAATCGTTCAAAAGTATACATAGCCGTCATTATAATAGTAATTGTCCCCCTAAATATTCACAACATGCTCAAACCAGTTCAACTCACAGTCAAATTGAAAACGACAAAATAGCAGTGGTATCAATGAAAAGATTGTCGTTCTTTGAGTGGGCAAATGTTGTAGTAGGGAAACGTCGCAAAAATGAAGAAGAAGAAGAAGAAGAAGAATATGAAGAAGATAATGAATATGATGATGAGGATTTGGAAGAAATAATAGATGGTCCCCCAAAATCATCTAAGGATAATGATCTAGAAAAAGATCTTTCACAGGACCGTAGAAGTAGTAATTTTAGTGGCACAACTTCAGTGACGGAAACGACAACACTTGATGAAAATCCAGATATTGTTATTCATTAGTTTATAAATTTATAACTCATAATTTCATGCCACGAACAATGTTTTTTTTTTAAAAGAAAGATTAATATGTATTCATTCCTCACTTATTTATTTGTATTTCTAAAATCTATTTCTTCATTTTACTATTTCTCACAAAAATGTATATTATTATTGATTAATTCCATCTTTTCCGCATTTATTTATTGTACACATAATTCATCGATCATCGGCTATATAATTACGCTATAAAAGTGTAATAAATTATAATCTTCGCAGAGCGAATTATTTACCCTTATTTGCTAATTTAATGCTGTTATATTTGAATATTATTGCCAATCTGAAAATTATATTAAAAATAAACTATTATTTAAAAACTAAGTTTTAAAATAATAAAAATTTTTAAATTTAACTTAAATTTGTTTTTGAAATAAACTAGTTGTAAAAAAATATATACTGTACTATATATATCTTTACATGTAAAGTCAAATATATTATTAAAATAAAATTAAATATAGAGAAATTAAAAAACTCCTATTCTTTTATACATAACTAATATTTTTATTTCTTTATTATAATTTAATTTTATAATTATTTTCATATTTTTTTTTCAAAGCTCATTTTATTTTAAAAAACATTATTTTTGACATTTTTTGCAGCTTGCATTAAAGTCATTTTATTTTATTTTTTTATTTTATTTCTTAAATAATATCAGACTATGGAAATGTCACAAAATTTTTAGGAAAAATTTTTTGTACTATGGTTTTATAAAATAAATAATTGGATTAGCATTATTTTTAGATTTATAATATATATATATATAAATTTAAATTAAATTTAATGCAACAATTTAGAATCATTAATCTTTAAATTGTAATTTTACCCAAAATTTTTTAATTCTGGCCAAATTTATAATGTTGCCCTAAATTTAGTTAAATTCAAAAAATTCAAGTCAAAGGTAATATCACATTTATACAATATACCACTTTTTTTTCATTATATATTTTAATGTTTATTGGGTTCTTAAAAATACTTAAGTCTTTTAAAAATTCAAAATTCCAGTTCATTCCATTTAAAAATATTGTCAATTATTTCTTTATTTTTATATAATAAATTAATAAGTATAAAAAAAATTGTTATTTTTAAATTATTTTTTTGCTTTATTTTATATATATATTTTATTTTATTTTATTTTATTTTTTTCTTTTAAAAGACGCGATCATATTTATTGATAATAATGCTAAAGTAATACGATAAATTTACAAAAAGTAAAATAAAATTAAAGTATTCTAATGAAAATTAAGTATTACCAAATAACTGCCCCTCTGAAACCAGAAAGGACTGACCAGTCACTTCAAAATCAAAGGCAACTTACGTCATGAAAGACTTAAAAATTTGACCAATGATCTCCCCATTCAAACACCAAGCTACTTCAAAAAGCCTATCTTGCATGCATAATAATGCACTGAATTGTTCTTTCAGATGTTTTTTAGGCATCTGTCTTACATAAATTCTATCTAGTAAGAAATGTTGGTTCTAACTTAGACTGAAGGGTCAATTTGACAATATTATCTAGTATTTCTATTGTAACCTAATTACTGACCTATATCCTATTTTTTCCTTTACTACTACCTGCATTATCCAACTCAAGATCAAGTTGTCTTTTCTGTCTATTATAACACATCTTCAATTTGTCTACCCTAAACTTACAATCTTTAACAATCATCTCTTTAAACATATCCAAATCTTCTAGACTTCTTGCTTCTTCAAAAATACACCTAAGAGCATCTGTATTCAAAAAGTCTAGGTTTAATCATGTTGATACACGTTCAAAAACATCTTTAAAGTGATATTCTTCGACATTTGATGATATCCAATTCACTATTAGAGTGACTTTATGTTCCTTCCAATTAATTATACCTGAAAGAATTTTTTCTCTCTACGAAACAAGTTCATTTTTAAGACCTTTATCATATTGTATACTTGCATCTGGATCATCAGAAATATGTGAAAGTAATAAAATTAAGTTATCAATTTCCTCTAGACTCTTAATAGTATTATAAAGGAAAATTAATTCATATCTTCAAAGTAATTTTGTATTTAAGGCATTTTTCAGTACTTTATTACGATCAAGATGAGGAAGGGAATTATGCATTGACCATTTGTTTAATTGCATTTCATCATCTATATAAGGGTTGCCCATCCAATGAGCACGACCTTTGCCAATTTTCCATTAAGTTCAATATCGTTTATTTCACTTTTCATATTTTTCCTTTTGCTGTTTACTAAGCTTCAACTTAAGAGCTTCAGGTTCAGTTTTGATTATATAATAACTTATAGCTAGATCTCCCGCTTTATATTTTTTATTTGGTGTACCAGGTAGACGTATATCTGAAGTGAAATCTTTCTTTTTCCTATATTTTTCATTAACCTGACTAATCCATTTAAGATTTTGTCACTAACTCACTACTAGTTTCCTTTTTTTTTGATAAAAAGAAAAAGATATAAACAATTTAATTAGTGGTGTTTCAATTATAAGCGGTTTATATTTTACACATACTGCACGGTTATTTAACATTACCACTGTGCATGCTATCTTATAAAATTTACAAGGAATATGAAATTCAAAGTACTATGTAGAATGTTTGTAACTAAACTGAATATAAGTTTTAGTTTCTCGATTATTATCACATGCTTTCTTTAGTCGATCATTGATCAACATAAATTTTTCTAAGAATAAAGTGCGAATACAACCAAAATAACGATCTCTAATATATCTTTTTAAGGGTAACGCACAAAAGACACTAGTCAAATATTTAGAAATATTATATTTAACATTAGCTGTATATTTATCAAAAGGAACTGTATACAGTATATAGAGTTATATTTCTCTTGAAAACTCTTGTTATTTGTAATAATAAGTAACCTGTTGTCATTCTTTTCTAGTAAACTTTTATCCAAAAGAACATAACTATTTCCTCAATATTGTGAATATAAGATGTTAGCACCAGTGTACAATAACTTCTCTTGTTATTAAAAGTAAGTATACTGTATTTCTAGTTGACTTTTTCCATTGTAAAACAGTTCTAACGAAGCCAAAATAAAGAATGTATATGTAACTCGTTTAATACTGAGTTGTTTTTCTTCATTCTTTTTTGTAAAATAATGTTTTCAATAAAAATTATAAGTTTTTACTAGTTAAAATATTGTTTAAACTATTGTGTGGTTGTTGAACTGTCGTAGTTTTCTTTATTTTTTTCCTGTAAGAAAATTGTATAAAGATCAGTAGGAAGAGTTCTTATATATATATTTTATATATATCTTCTATTTTAATATATCTTTTTTTTTTTTGCAAGGTAGTGCAATTCATGAGTTTATTAATTATAAGAATTAC
>JADRCO010002797.1:0-12210 GCA_021464525.1 Rhizophagus sp. LPA8_4_AMF
TTTTTCGGTAAATTTTTATCATCTATTTTTGGAAATGATCTTCAAATTTTAGTCACGTGCCAGTAATTTTTTGGTGGTTACGCTGGGGAAATCATTTCATCATCAGTAATAACGTGATCTTATATCGGAAGATACCGTAATTGTGTTACAACTCTTTTATTAAAAGCCATTAGTTGTTAGGTCGTTAACTTATAATGGAAAAACAAACACCAACAACACCACAATTTACAACTTCAACTTCTCATTTACCTAGACCGCCAATAGATCATGAAAAAGCTTTAGATACACTTGAAAATGATTTTAAAAGAATGGATAAAATGTTTGCTAGCGGCGAGATGAGAGTTTTTGGTAAAGTAAATCAAATTTATTTTATTATTTAATTTTATTAATATGGTTTTTTTTATATTTCACCCAGGAAGAAATTCGGACAGTATGTTTAAAGAGTTAGATTTAATACATAAAAAACAAGTTTCTTTAGCCATTGAACATATTTCTTTAGAAAGGTTGCCAGATGAAGAGATGTAAATATTATATAAATGTAGTGGTGATTCATTATTTTACAAGGAATGATGATGACTTAAAGACTTAATTTAGGCCATTAGGAAGTGAGACACCAGAAAATTCTGAAGAAAATTTTAAACGTAATTCTGAACGTTTTACAAAGAAAGAACAAGATTTAAATAATTTAATGACAAATCTAAATAATTTATTAGAAAAGGTAAAGTGAAATTTCTCTCTATGAATATTTAGGAATGATATATTTATGAATTTTTAATTTCAAGTTGGAAGATTTAGGACAATCGATGAAAATTTCAGAGCCAAAGAAATAAATGTTTTTAAAGTTTCAAAATGAATGAATGATAAGTAATAGACATTACATGGTTATGGTTATTCATTGATCTTTGGTTTCAGGTTAATCCAACCTTAAAATCAATACCAATAGAGCCAAATATGTAAGCAAAGTTATACCACTTGTTAATACAACATAACCTCCGCTTGTAACAAATGGTTTATTTTTTTCAAAAATGTCAAAATTTTCTATATTATCTCGTATTCTTAAAGCTGAAATAATTAACAATGCCATCCCAAATGCTACGTAAACAAATCCAATAGCATAAAATTCTTTTTCAAAAATACGCAAAATAATAAGGGCGAACCCGAAAGACGAAAGACATGTTCTCCCATATGCCCCTTCGAATGTCCTTTGTCGGGCTATTACAACAAAGAGAGAAAATTATTTATATTATTTTTTTTTTTAAAAAAAAAATCTTAATAAACCAATTTAATTATTACCTCTGTTATGTTATAAATGAAGGGAAAAAAAAATTAAATTAAATTTTTCGTATACAATAAACAACGCTTAATAATAGGCATACCTCAATTCAACAATTTCAGCATCAGTCAATGTGGATGAATCAAGTCGGTACGAAACCATATTCAATTGTTCATATACGACTTATTTTTCTGATTTATTTTTATCAAAATAATTTTAAAAAGTGAAAACAATGGCATCTAATTATATTAATGCATCCTGCTACACAAAATTCATTTTTTCTAACTATTTTGGTTATCCTGCTTACTATTTGATATTTCATAATGAAAATCTTATTTTTTTATAAATTTATTAAGACGATTTCTATTTGTACACGGGGTGTTTAAACACGGATTTCTAAAAAAGTAAATTTTCTATGCAGATCATTTAATGTTGAGCAGAATTAAGTCATATGGGCGGATTTGACGCATTGCATGTGATAATTTCATAGTAAATGGGAATTGGTTACTATTGGTATGATGCGTCAAATCGGCCCATATGTTTAACGAAAAAACAGAAAAAAAACAGAATTTGTTAAATAAGTCAAAATTGATATTCAAAACCAACTTTGACGCTCTAAGTAAACTTGAAGAGCAGACAAAAATACACATACTGTATCTTTCTTTTAAAATTATATTTATTAGAAATTTTTATATATAAATTTTTAATTAAGTCACGTGATACGTGTATGAACACCCAGTGTAAATTAAGAAATTTTCATTTATTAATTAATTAGTTTGATTTTTTATCAAACTTTCGATAATTTGTATACCACGATGTCCTCTGATTGGATGTTCTACAAAAGATTTTTGTTCTGCTAATTCTATTGCTATTTCTTGTGGAGTTCGTTTTGTTACTTTAGCTTTGTCTAGAATTAATTTTGTACAATTATATATCGAATTCTATAAAAAGAAGTCAATTTCGAATTAATTTAACTTTTATATATTATTAATAACAGTTATTTCGCGGGAAGCTGTAGATATTATTGATCATCACGGCGGAGCCGAGATCGAGGCCTGATCCGTGAAATAACTGGTTTATACCACGGAGACTAACGTTCCGTACATCAATTTTAAACTACTGAGACTTTTAACTTATCCTTTTAAACACACATTGCCCACAGACAACTATTAGGAAACATGGTATAAAAATAAATAATAAATATATGATTTACGAACCTCCCATGAATCGCCTAAATGTTTTTCAACAAATGGATCGTTATCAATATAACCGTATTGCTCGTCAGCACAATTGACAATACCTATAAAAAAATTGTTATTAATTATTAACTTATTTAAATAAGTAATTCAATAAAACTTACCCATCCGATTAGCCAAAAAGTCTTATTTATAAGAAGTTTAGTTTAGATTAAGACGTAAGAACAAATTACGTGGCAAAAAAAGTTTTGCATACCTGGTACATAAATGATTCCTCGTTCAGCAAGTAGCTTATCATCTTTAGCCGGATCTAATTAAAAGAAATTTAATAAAATTGAATAAAAAATAAATGTTTCATAAATTGGATTTATTTACTTCCTAATTGATTGTTGGCTGCGCCACAAATGATGTTTGTTTTAATATTTTTGATTGTTTGTGGAGTTAATATATTACCAATTCCACAAGGTGAAACGGCGTCAACATCTATTTTAATAAAAGGTAAATACGTTTTAAAAGGAAATAATTAAAGCTTTTAGAAGTTAGAACGTAACTTACCTTCAAATAAAAGCGAATGATCATTTTGCTTAGTCAGTCGAAATTCAATCATGCCATCATAAAATCCTTTAAATCTTTTTTCTGCAACTTGAATTTTTTGTGGATCTACATCACAAGCAATAATGTGCTTGACGCGTTTTTCAAGTAAAAATTGTATAAAATTAGAACCGACGTGGCCAACTCCCTTTAAATTAATTGGTAAGATGTAAGGATAAAATTGTTTATAAGTGGTAATTCTACATTAACGTTACCTGAACAGCAATCGTAGCACCTTCTAACGATTTTCTACCTATGTGTGAAAAAGTGGCTTCAAGTGCACGAATAACTCCTCTTGCCTTTATAAAAAGTGATATAATGTAATAATTAAATAAACAAGATGAATGTGATCGGGAAGGAAATAATATAATACCGTTGGTGAACTTGGATTTCCGCTGCCACCAAACTATGAAAACAAAAGTGAATGGAGAAATTAGTAAAGACAACGAAATAATCTTTAATAAATTTTCGCTTAGACTTTCTAAAAAACCTACTTCTGGTGGAATACATGTAGTAAACCGTGTTTTTGAAAAAATTGCCGACATATCTTCATCTTTCGTTCCTACATCTTCGGCTGTCACATAACAACCTTTCAACGAACTTTTGAAAAAAATATTTATTTTTTATGAATTAAAATGGTTTTAATTTTAAACATGTTGAATCAATTTCTATACCTAATAAAAAGACCGTATTCTTCAAAGACTAAACGACGTTGTAAAGGTGTAGCTCCTTCCTCTCTATTAATTAAAATTATTTTTTAATATCAAAAAATTAAAAAAAATTAAAAAATTTTATAATTGACATTACTTACAATCCAACTCCAGAGTTTCTAGCTATTACACCTTTCCCCCCTCCCCACCTAATAATAATTATAATAGTATACCAAACTTATTTATCAAACTTTTAATAAAGATATTACAAACCATAATTCGGCAAGAGCATTTTTATGTGTCATCGCTCTAGATAAACGAATTCCGTCGCGAAACCAATCTTCTATACTGTTATAACTCCAATTTCGAGCACCACCTGCCGCAGCACCCCGACAAGTCCTATGTGCAAATGCTCCCTAAAGAAACTCGATTGTCACGTGAAAATTTATAACCTAAATGTGATGAATGAAATAGGAAATACCTGCAATACACCAGATTTAGGACCGATCTTTTAGATAATTTTTTTATAAATTTAGAAAGGTTCAAAAAGTTATTTAAAATTTTTCAATACATAAAGTGCAATTTCCTAAGAATATATTCGAACCTGGCCAAAAATTCCTTCATGTTTATCAAAATCAATTCCTTCTTGAAAAAAATAACTTTTGTTTCAGGAAAAGTAAACGTACTTTATTATAAAGTTAAAAATTTTTAAGAACAAAATTTTTTGAAAAAAATTCCCTTACTCTCCAATAGGTTGTAAAATGGGATGAGATGATATAACTCTCCCTGTTTTTCGATTAAAATGTAAGTGAAATTTAGTAATTCCGTGAGACCTCAAAACCGAAATAAAACTATTTATCACAAAATAAAATTATTTTGTATAGACGAATTTATGTAATTAATGACTAAAGTCACAGAGCTTAATTAGATAAGATAAAAATCAGTTATTTATACCTTTTTGGGGAATGTGAGAGAATTGAAGGTTTTATTAAATTTGATGACATGGATAAAGATAGGAAAAAAAAAAATTTCCGCTTTTTTTTTGAATCTCTGATGATCTCTTTTATACAGTATTTAATAATTTAACTGCGCCAACGTAAAACCTAAATTACTTAGTCTATATTAAGATTTATTTTTCGAAGAGAGGTAGTTAACAAAAAAATAATTTTATTTAGTGGATGCTTTTGGCTTCTTTGTTCCGTATTTTGAGCGAGAAGTGGTTCTATTTGGTACACCAGCAAAATCATAAGCTCCCCTAATAAGATGATATCTAACACCAGGCAAATCTTTAACACGTCCGCCACGCACAAGAACAACACAATGCTCACTCTACATAAGAAATTTTTTTTTAGAAAAAAATTTTTTCAATCAAATAAAAAGTGTCTTCCTTACCAAGTTATGACCTTCTCCCGGTATATATGCTGTCACAAATTTGCCAGTGGAAAGTTTAACACGAGCAACTTTACGTTCGGCAGAATTGGGCTTCTTTGGTTTTGTGATGTAAATCTTATTACAAACTCCCTTCTTTTGAAAATTCCCTTCCAAAGCGGGTGATTTTGAAAGTTTAGTTCCGGGCTTTCGCATACCACGCATTACTTGATTAAGTGTAGCGTATGAAGCTGAAAAAGGTTGTTTATACGAACGAGCAGAAAGAAAAGCTGTTGCTGTTGGTAATAAAATAGGAACGGAAGAAATGGGTTGAAATAATTTCGCGCGTAAAAAGTTCATTTGTCACGTGTTTTTAATGAAAATAAGCTTGACGAAAGAGGTGATATAAGTTTCGCTTTTAAGCTTTTAATACTAAATTTTTTTTACCCACGTGATTTTCCCGAATTATCAAAGGCCGAAATTAAACCTTAGGAAAAGTTCCGTGTAACATAAGTCAGCGAAACTTCGTTAAATAAATTTTAAATTATAATCAAATAAATTTCATTTAAAATATTAGAAACGCAACCTTTTTTTTTGGATCCACAAATGATTAAATAATTCACAAGTGATCATAAATTTGAGATGCAGTAGTAGTATGGTGTGGCTTTGTAAACAGTGGATCGCATATCAAACTGTTTATTTATTTATATCTATATTCATGTATTTGCTTGCTCCTTAATACTAATTACAGGTTATCAATCCGTTTTCTCAATTATCCCTCCAACTTTCCTCCATTTTTCACCATCTTTTTCGCACACCTTTACCTATACTCACTAGTCACCACTCCTTTTTTCCTTTTTCGCGGTTAGTCAAACATTTAATCAAAAAATTTAATAAAAAACATTTTTTGAATATTTGTGTAAAAATAAAAATTTAACATTCCCAGTGTGAGCTTTTCAGTAGTCAAGTTTAAATATTTTTTTTTTAAAAAAAAAAAAGACATGGCTCCCCGTATGCCAATACAGTTATCCTCTCTTCCGACTGAAATCCTTTTCCTTATAATCTTTTGTATTGATAATGCTAAAGATCTACGTTCTTTGTCTTCTACCAATCATTTATTTCGTACCTTAACAGGTCCACATACTGTAACAGCTCAATTATGGTTTGCGAAACAAAGTCGAGATATTCCACCCGAGAATCTCTTAAAATTAGCGAATGAATGGCGTTTTCCTTTAGAGACTGAGTTTGCCAAAAAGCTAATCACTATAAATGCACCTCCAGAGCCACCAGGAATTTCTAGTGAACTACCTGGCCCAAAGAGAGCCTTGAGAAGACAAGAGAGAGTAATGCATATAGTGGAAAGATTTAGTCTATTTTTGCATAATATGTTGACCGTAAACTATTATTATACGCATGACTGGGATTCTCTTCAAAGGGGTTTGTACAATTTTTTAAACAAATTTAAATTACATGTAAACGAAAGTTCATTAACTAATTATTGGGTATGCTCATATTTGGTCAAATATAGTTGCAGATTCAGTTGAATGTTATTTAGAGGATTTGGGTTGGGTACAATTTTACCGTGGGCAAATGGATCGTGGGATCGATTCGATGATGGTTTCAACGGTCCAAGCTGATCAAGAATTTGAAGCTGTAGCTTTTGAGGATTTTACTAAAAAATTGAGAGCAGATATTGCAGCTGTATCTACAATTACAACTTCAGGTTCTAGCAAGGACACTAGTACAAATAATAGTAGGCATAATAGCAATATTGATTCTTCTAATAATAATGATAATATTAGAAGTAATGAACTCTTTGCATCACTTTCTCCTGAACCCGTATATCTTAAATGGACTAGCCTTATTCAAGATCAGCTTAATTTCTTTTGTTTACAACAATACATTATGGACAAATTCAAACCTCCTTCAAAATGGCAACTCGCGGAATATTTATCTGTGGTCTTGTTTGAAAATATCTAAGGACTTGAACAAATTTATCTTTAAAGAGACATTCGGAAAAGAGACAGTTATTTTAAATAAATATTTTTTTTGTTGAGTGAAAAAGATTAACAAGAAAAAAAAAATGAAAACGAAAAAATGGAAAGTTAGATAACCTGTATTTCATGAAATATATATATTTTTTTCCACAAACTAATTGTAATAATTTTTTTTTACATTTTGTTTTTATTTTTCATTTTTTTTCGAAGAATCATTTTAACGGCTTTAATTCTTTCAATATAGCTTATTAATGTCTGTATTTCTTGTTTATATCTTTTTCACCAAATTGAGAACTATTGTGTTGTGGAGGAAACATAAATTTTGGAAAAAAAGAAGAAAAAAAATTTATAATGGCTAGAAATAACCTTGATTAAAATATTTTTGATTAAATCGAGGTTATATGTAAATAGCTCTATTCTTGTTAAACCTTTTTTTTTCTTATTTCTCTGAACATACTTTCCTTTATTATTTCTTCTTTATAACAAATTATTATTAACCTTTCATTTCTTTTAATTTTTTTTTTTTATATATATATATGTATTTTTTTTTTTTTCAAAATGATAAAAAAATTCTGTTTAATTTTTTTTTTTTTTTTTTTTTTTTTTTAAAAAAAAAAAAAAATTCAAAAAAAATTCAAAAAAAATTATTTTTTTAGATAGATTTGGAAAGATGTAAATTTGTCAAACTCATTTTAAAATAAGCATTACAATCATTACAAAAATTAATATTTTTCTTGTAAAATAATTTTTTCAATCTTAAATGTTTCTTGAAACGATCCTTTAATTTCAACATAATTTATTAATTACATTAAAAAGTTACTAATATACTTGGATTGATTTTTTTATAGGAAATGTTAGTTTTCTCTGTTTTCACACACACACATATATATAATATATTACCTTAAAAAAGTTATCTATGAAGGTTTATTTTTCCTATTGAAAAAATATAATACGTGGTTTCTTTATAATGTTTAATAAATGATTATTTGTACTTGTCAAAATTTTTAATTTTTGTTAAAAAAAACTACAAAAATAACGAGATATTAATTTATTTAATATAAAATTATATTAATTATATTAAATAGTTATTAATGGTTATTATACATCATCCCCACTATCATCTTCAATATCTTCCATATCATCATCATCATCTTCTTCTTCTTCTTCTTCACGTTCGCTTTCATCCAATGCTAATGTAACAGGAGGTTTCTTTTTCAAAAAAATTACAATATATTAGATTTTAAATTAATATTAATGTAATAATTTAATTTATTTTGTCATGCTTACTTCTATAATTGTCGATTGGCTTAAAAATGGAACAGTACATCTTCCTTTGAATGAATTACGTATTCCAGCATTGCTTGATAAATCCCAAATAAATACCTTCCCTTCCGAACCAGCTACGGCCAATTGAAAAGGTGAATCCGGACAAAATTGTGTGGTAAAAACTTTACCCTGTAAAAAAAAAAAAGAAAAGAAAAGAAAAGAAAAAGGCAAATAAATATAAGTGAATATCATAAAATAATAAAATAACTTTTGTCGTTGAAATAAATAGTTACCACTCCCAAATCTCGACTTGTGACCATATTAGGTTTCATATTTTTAACATCCCAAACTTTAACCAACTTATCAGTAGATCCCGTTACTATACATCCTTGAATAGAACTACTTACATCCAATGACGATACAGCAGAGTCATGGGCATGTAAAGTGAAAACAGGAGATACTTGATTAAAGTTTCTAGCATCAAAATATAATACTAAACCAGATTCTAAGCTAACATAAAAATATTGTGGTGAAAATGGGTCCCATTTAATACATTCCGGATCTGCGTTACCAGTATTCCAAAATGCAACACTTGTAGGAGCGCGACTATCAAATGCCGCGACACTTTTGTCAAAAGAAGCTGTAAGCAAAATTGTTGAGTCTATTGGATGCCATTCAACTTGTTGAACCTATCAACATTACATAAATTAATAAAATAATAATATTTAAATGAATCCTTTAATAAACCGATTATACCTTGTCTTTGTGATGATTAAAAGAATGCGCACATTTTAAAGATTGAAGGTCCCATAATTTCACAGTAGTGTCAGCAGAAGAACTTGCTAATAAATTTCTAATCATAAAAAGAAAATAAATATCTTAAATAAAATATTCAATTCAAAAAAACACTTTGTTACCTATGATTCTTATTCCATGATAAGGACATAACCGAATCGATATGAAAATCAGCATTCGTCTTCTAATAAACCGAGAACAATCAGTAAAAAAAAAATGATACAAGTTACAGAAGAAAAAAAAAAGATATATTACTTTTGACTTCTTCTTTTTTTGATTTCCTTCTTGTTTGCCCAATATTGCATCAGGATACATTGAATCGATAGTATCGAGATCCCAAATTTCAATCTCTGGATCAAATGTTCCTACGGCAATATAATTTCCGCTACTTTCGGTTCCAGCTTTTCTACCCAATCTAAAATCCAACCATTCCAAACATAAAGGAAAGGATGGTAACATTATATCATGATGTACATAGAGATTATCCTCAGCTTCTTCGTAAACATAAATTTCCAATTGTGAGACTTCATCTTCAGTTTTTGCTGCTACCAAAATATTATCAGTTGGTAGAATTCGTACATCCTCTTTTTCGTCATCCTATATGTATTTGAAAATTTAAAGTTCATTTCTTATAATCATGATGTACAGAAAACATATATTTACCTCATCATTAAGAGTTATGTACGGATCATCTTCATTTGAAGTATAATACGCCAATCCTTTCATATTTCCAAATAATGACATGGCTAAATCATTAAATTAAAATTAAAAGTATTGTTTTTTTTGAAATTGAAATTGAAATATGAATTTTTTATAATGAAATTCGCATTAAATTAAATTTTTTTTTAACTAAATAAGTACTTTAATATTACGTTGATTATCGTCCTCATCGTCGTCATATTGATCTAAATTATATTTGGCCAATTCAGGATCAATTTCATTATCATCAGTCATTTTATACTTATTTCTAAACAATTAAATAAATAATGATCCTTTAATAATTTCATTCATAATTGTCATTTGTGAAAAATTTAAAAATTAAATATAAATTGTACATATAAATACTTTTCAGGAACTTCCTCCGTTTCTTCTAATGTTATTGCTTCCAATTGATTTATTCTGTCATATTCTTTATCATCAAGATCATATTTTTCAGGTATTTCTACTGCTACACCTTTACGAACCCAATATATTGCTGAAATCATTTTTTTTTTTTTTTAAGAAAAAAAGAAAAAGATTAATAAAAAAAAATTTTATGCAAATCCCGCTTTTTTTTTGATAATCAGTACTACCTCTTCACGTGATTTAAATTAAAATGTAATTTAGATGGATGAGCACATTTCGACATTTCGTTAAGTTAAATTAGATAGAACTCATGTATTTTTGTATCGCTGTGGTTTATTTGTATGACCGCTTCTAAAGTAAAAACAAAAATATTTAACCAATTCGACTACCTTTTTTATATATAAATTATAGATTATATGAAGACTTTCGGAATTTTAATTCAGAGAGTATTTAAACATTTTATCTTATCTTTGAGATACAATGAATAAAAAAATAAAAAAAAATCGATGAATCTTTATATAAAAGAGCTATAAAAATACTGACAACTTTCAAAAATAAATAAATAAATAAATAAAAATATAAATAATTACAGTCGCCACTGGTTATAACGAACCGACCGTTCCGGGAGATTTGGTTCGGTATATAATGAATTCGATATATGGTTTCTGTGTTATATACCGAACTGTTCGGTATATAAATCTTATCCAATAAAATTACATCCACATGATCATTCCACTTCCTAAAAATAAAGAAAATAATTAAAATAACATCACTATAAAAATTTAAATTATTTTTTTTTTACGAATACATTAAGTAAGTATTTTCATAATTATCCGTCATTGCATTTTTTTGCATTTACTTAAAGAAAAACATTGTTTTTGTTTTATTTTTGTAGGAGGTCACATGACAGTTCGGTATACTTAATATACAACTAATATACTCGGGCTGACTAAAACGAGTTTGGATGCGGTATATAGTAATTTATTATGTGATTTCGTTATAACCAGTGCGATTAATTATAAAAAATTCGGTTCTGTGAAAGTCGGTTCAGTACAACAAGTTTTCGGTACAAACAGGTTCGTTATAACCAGTGGCGACTGTATATAAGGTACAGTATTAAAAGGTATTTGTTGGTCATTAATAATACAAAATGTACAATATTTACAATACGTACAATATAACTAATATAGTTTGAAGGTCAGTACTGGTGACACGTGAGAGTTTCCGATAAGAACTCATTTACTCAATATAACATTATCTAAACTTCGTAATGCATAATGCATAATTAATAGTGATATGAAATTTTTTTTACCCCTTAAAAAAAGATATTCCCCGTATCTTTTTTTTTATGCGGTAAATCTAGTTAATTATGTATTACTGCGATTAACTGATTTACAAATCTCTTTGCTTTTTGCTATTTTATCATATATGCGTAACAACCCAACAAACTTTATTAAGAATAATTTCACCAATTACCAGATTACCAATCAATTGATGACGCGTAAAAAAAAAAAGATTTTATACACTAAAAATTTTTTTTGCATTTTTGTTTATAATGATGTTTTATTTGTTTTTTTTTTTTAAAAAAAAAAAAAAAGTTAAGCGTATTATACTATAAACATATAAATAAATAACTATATATATATATATTTTTTTATATTTATATTTTATTTATTTATTTATTTATTTATTTTCATTGTTTGACTTCTTATCTTTTCTCTCGTGCTACGCTTATTATTGTGTAACGAATCACGCGAGATTGTGATTTATTCAAAAAAATAAAAGAAAAAAAAATAATAATATTTAAAGAATACCATTTCCATTCTCATTCAAATAGATTTTCTATAACGAACCTTCTATAATTACAGTATAATTACAGAACGACATTACATTTACACTTTTAATAGATAATCTATTTTTGGTAAAATTTAAAGACATTATATAATTCCATATCTGGTTAGGCCATTCCAATTTAATACTATGTTTAACATTACCCTCCCCCCTCCCTT
>JADRCO010002798.1:0-12208 GCA_021464525.1 Rhizophagus sp. LPA8_4_AMF
AAAAAAAAAAAAAAAAAAAAAAAAAAAATATATATATGTATATATATTTTTTAATTTAAAATAAAATGGTTTTTTTTTAAAATAAGAAAATATTTTGGATAACTTTTAGTATTAAAAAAACTATTATTACTCAAAAAATAAAAATAAAAAATTTTAATTAGTAAAAAACTGAAAATAATATTTTTTTACCTTATAAAAAAAATTTAGATTAACATTTTAATGATTCAGTAAATCAGTCATATGTCAATTTTGCGATAACTAATAAATTATATAACAAATATTACTGAACTTTGATTAAAAATCTATTACTATCATAATTAATGACAGTATATTTTAATTATAACATTTTAGCATTTTCAAAATTTAAAACTGTAATTATTACAACATATTATGTTAGGTATAATGACAGAATCAAATTAATTCTGCTGGGAAGTATACACATTAATTCATCTTTTACAAAAGCATTTGCAACATTTCTAAATTTTTTATAGTTATCTTTAATATAAAGATATTTAAATATATGTTATATTTATTTGTTTTACATGTATTATTAATATTATATCAGAAAATTGCAAATACAGTTTTTATTGGAATGGTGATATTGAAAGTACCAAATAATCATTTTTTACTTTCAGAATATTGAATAAAAATCTTTCAATATGTATCTTTAGATATTTTCTCAAAAAGAATATCAAGTAATGAAGTAGAGTCCAGCTTTTTATTATTATCTTGATGTAGTTTATAAATTGCATTTTAAACATCTTGCTTGTTCTGAATACTTTCTTTTAAATATATTTAACTGTATAATAGGCACTACTTTACAATCTATTATAAAGAACTTTAAATTTTATATCTTTTTTTTACTAAAAATGCTAATATTTGGCAATAATATAAGATATTTAAACAGGATTTATTTTGTGATTATATACATTTTTTAAATGTATATTTTATGTATTATATAATATATGATTAACTACCTTTTATAACTATTGATGAACTTATACCAGATGGTAAATTTATTTTGTTTTAAGTAATAATTATAAATAATGTATTAACTGATGACTAATTATCAAAATAATCACCTACAATGAGATTATATTGATAATTATAAGAAGAATTTATATTAAAAGTTGATTCATAATGTAAAAAATTAATATCAAGAAGTTATTTAAGGTTTAGTAAAATATTAATGTTGGTAAAATTGTCATTAGAAAGTGGTTTAAAATTTAGTACTAAAATATTAACTTCTCTAGGATTTGGTGAAATATTAATATCAGTAAAATTAATATTAAAAGGTAATTTAAAATATGTCAAAAGGTCTGTACCTGTGAAATTTTCATTAAAAGTTCATATTATTATTAAAAAATTTGAAAAGAAAATGGATATTCATTTTATTATTATATAAACTATTAGAACAAAGTGAATTCAGTTCTATATTGTCTTCTTGAAATATTAAAATTAAGTTCAAATTAAAGTTATCCATTGCTAATAAAAGAAAGATTTTTCTTTAAAGAAAAACATGAAAAAATAAGAAAATAAAAATGGCATTTTCAATTTATTAGGAAGTAAATTATACTAAATCACATATTATATAACCAGGTGAATTTTACCAAATAATGAATTTTATCATAAAATATTTAATTACAAATTTTAAAATTTTAAATGCAATATGAAAATTATGGTAAAACATACCATATGGTGAAATTTACCATTTGGTAAACTTAACTAATGGTTATTTTCAATTAATATTTATATAAATTAAGATAAAATTCACCTTTAGTAAATATAAAATTAATTCATAATATTTTAATTTTTATATATATTTGCATTTTAATATTAAAAAAATAGAAAAGTTAAATTAATAGAAACTTTTTATATAAATATTGTATTTAAAATTAAACTTTAGAATAAATAAATAGGTAAAATAGGTAAAGATCTAAAGAATAATAAACTTTAAAATATTAATTAATTGGCTGTTTAATACTAAATCTAAATATTATTATTCAATAATTAATAAAATTTATTAAACAAAATTATATTTTAATATTAATTGTACTAAATATAACGGTTTATTAAAATTCACTCGATTAATTATTATTATTATAATAAAACACATTTTAAATAATCTAATATGTATAAGTTAATGCACAAAAAAATTATTTATATATTAAATAATTATGAAAGTCTCTAATAGTTCTTAAAAATTCATTTGGTAAATAATATTGATAAATGAATGACTAATAATTAATGTAATAATAATGATTCCTTACAAAACTACCAGTTTGGTAATTGGGATTTCATTAGATTATATTGTACAAATTGCAAATGAAAATTCCATTTGCTTGATATGAATCCTTTTAATTTGGCGTTATAAATCATAAAATATTCTCAAAGATAACCTCTGAATTTACTGAAAATATCCAACTCGTACTATTTGGTAGCTGGTATTTTCAGTCAATCTTCTACCTAGAGTACCTAGAGACGATTAACAGGGCCACGCTAACTGATATTCAATTAATGATAATATACTCATCTCACGAAGACGGGAATACCTGTCCTAGGTATTCTAGAACTTAACAAATGATCGACGTATGGTAATAATAGGGATTATCCGATAATCGAATTGTATATTACCTGTTTTTTCTAATAAACATTACACTAGTATTTATGACAGCTGAAAAATAATATTGAATTATATATGTATAGGCTTTGTGGTAATTACAGTGTATTTCTCAAAGATATAAAAAGAGGGATGGTGTGATGAAAATATAATATGGACGCATAGGAAAATAAAACGAAAAAAAAAATAATAAAGTAATACATGTCCTTAAATGAAGTTTTGAAATCTAACGGCCACCAAGACTTCTCCTTTCAATTTCCTCCAATGTCATCATCCCACGTTGTTGCATATTTGTGCTATTAGGCATACCTAAAAAAAAAGGAAAATTAAATAAATAAAATTTTTTTTTAAAAAAAAATTTTATATTAAATAATTTAAATATAATACCAGGTATAGTATTCGGCGCCATTGCATTGTTAACAAGGTTTGGAATAAATTGTGCATATCCGTGCATATTTGCAAAAAGAGCCTCTGTGCCAGGAGGTAACAATCCGGGATGATGTGTTACAGAAAGATGTGGGGGTATTGGTGGAGGCCCAGAAAATTGAAGTTGTTGTGAATAACGATCATGTTGATGTTGATAACCAAATGGTATTTGAGGTGGCATTGATGAAGTCATTGGAGGTTGTTGAAATTGAGGGTGAATTTGTTGAGAAACATTACGCGGTGGTGGTGGTATCATACCAAACAACTGTTCCACAGGTATATTGCGACCAACGGGCGGTGGAAATTCTTGTCGAAGTTGAGTATGTTGAGGAATGTTTGGTCCATTGGAAAAAGGTGGAACTACACTATGATATTGTGAAGAGTTGTGGCTTTGTTGAGGGAGAATAGGAGAACGAGAAGGTGGAGATTTATAAACCGATGAATGAAGATCAGGAATATTTGCCGATGATTGAGGCGAATGTGGAAAACTGGAAATATTTGGTTTGGGATTGAATTTCAATGCCGGCGAAGATGCAGTTGATGATTCTCTGGAACCATTATCTGACCTTGAACTCAACTGACGATATACAGAAGTTGGCACATTTCCACCAAAGAGCATATTAATTTTTTTAATTGAATCATTTGGAGCTAATTCAGAAATGCCAATATGTCGATTAGAAGTATCAATCTTTTGTGATGATTGATTGGTTTTGTTTATTGAGGTTTGTTTTTGAGTACTAATTATAGAAGGGTCATTAAAAGGTAAACCTGAACTTGTAACCACTGGATTATGAGATTGTAGAGATTGATTTGAAGATGAAGCTGACACATTATGTGATAACTGACTTGATAAATCTGAAGATGACTAGAAACGTTATAATTATAATATTAGTAATCCAAAAAATTAAAATATGCGATCGATAATGCGACAATATAGAAATAAAATAACGTACAGGACCCTTTTTCAAAGCTGCATATATTTTAAACATAGCAGCCTCATCTTCAGAACTTCGCTCCTTTGGTTCAGATTTGGAAGGTGGCTTCGCTCCCAAAGTTTCCAAAACTTCTTCTTCAGTAAGCATTCCAGGAAGAATCCGTGTTTCTTCACTTGGTACAATGCAGGGAGAAATAGATGCTGTAGTGGATGGCGTAGCAACTTGACTTTGAAATAAAGTATCAAGACTGATTGGACCAGGCTTTAATAATTCGCTTGTTGATGATGAAAGATTCTGGGACACTTGAAACGCTGAAGACTTTTCTATATGTCCATTTTCTTGAAAATTTTCCTCATTATTATGAGAGAAAAATCTGGCGAAACGAGATGTCCCTTGTTCTCGAGGAATTGTCTCTACATGTGATATACTTTCAGTTTTAGGTCCATTATCTTCAGCCATGGCAAGTTTATGCTGAGAAAGGAATTTGTTAAAAGCTGATGAGCCTGGATGTAAAGGAGCATTCAGGTCCATCCCACCAGGGCCAAATAGTTGATCCACATCGGCCAAATTTAATGAATTTGAAGAATCTAAATATCAAACGATAACGTCCTCAAATGTTGTAGTTATTATAAGTTAATCCATAAATAATGACAATAGCATATACAACATCAATGTTGCACGTTAATGTTACGCCCGCGAATTTAATATAGAAATCTGGATAATTACCATCTAAATCCGTTGTATTTTGTTCCTTTGATCCATTCTGTACGGATACTTCAGGTTTATCATTTGAAGCATTATTAGTCTCTTCGGTAATCAATGTTTTATTTCCTGGCCTCCATGATGCACTACTATCAGCTCGCGAAATACTCCGCGCTCGACCTTTTTCCGTTGTTTCTCTTCGTTCTTTAGTCTTTTCTTTTTCATTGCGTTCTCGTTGTTCTCTATCTTTCTCTTTCATTTGCACTTTCCAAGCTTGAAGATCGAACATGGCTTTATCACCAGCTTCACCATTGTCAACGCGTTTTGTATCCTCATCGGTTTGTGGATTATAATTCATCCATTCGGGAGTATCCGATCTGTCCTCTGCTTGATATTTTGAAGTATTTCTTCCCCCTCCAATGCCTATATGTGTATAAAAATAATATATAAATTCCAATGTTATTTTTGAATTGAAATTCTCATAATATTTATCTTTACCTTCTCTACGATTATTCCTACTCGTTTCATGAGACCGTATATTTCCTAATCCACGACTATGTGTTCCGTAAGTATGCCCAGTTGATTCTTTTGTTACTTTTTCTGCTAAAGCACGTTCTCGCAATGCTTCCCTACCAACAAATCCACGGCCACCAGACGGTCCTCGTGGTGCTCGTGGTTCAAAGTCTTTTCCAGATCGCACATATGAAATATCCTCTCCCTATCATTCAATACTCATCAAGTCAATATTATTCTCTAAAAACCACTCTTAAGCCAATAAGATACTCACTTGGCGTTGTCGTATTCCATCTGATCTACCAGTCCTTGGCGGTGCTGTTTTTTCTTCCGCAATTTTTAATCCTCCAACAAATGATGAAGCGAAATTCATTTTGGGTGGGCCAAGAACAATTTTATCTAATTGAATAAATTTAATATATTAACAAATGCTAAATATATAATTCTGATTTATTATTCGTACCTGTTGGCTTAGGAGATGTCGGTGCAGAATCGTTAGGACTTTTTGAAACCCCCAATAAAGGACTTTTTGGAATTCCTAAGTCATCTTTTGACTTATTTAATTCTGATCCAAGGGAATTGTTATTCTTACTGATGTATATAATCAAAATATCTTAATAATATATAATAAATATAAATTTATAACGTTTAACACTTATAATACCTCTTTTCGGTTTCTACAGCACCATCAGTACCAACTTTCTTTTCTTTCTTTATTTCTCTACAAAGAGACAGATGTAATCAGTGCAAGTAATTAAATGTAACTGTACATTATTACAGGCAAACTATTAAAATTTTAGACTTACCCAAACCATGTATTGATTGGAGGTAAAGCATCTGGTTTTTTCACAAGTGGACTTTTGCGCAATGCCAGTAACTGTTCTTTCGTATAGCGGATCACGGACTTTGTTTGTACTTTATTTTTTTCTTCGTCCCTTTTCGCGTCTTCAGGTTCTTTTTCATTATCTAATTCTCCTGCAGGCGTCTGGACGTTGGTGTCTGACTTTGACGAATCAGCAGATGGATGTTTGCCAAACTCATTTAAATCAGCTTTATTGTCTTCAACGTCAGACATCTGAAAATTCGCCAGCTATAAAAAGAAAACTTATAGAAAAGGTTAAGAAAAGGAATGTTTTATTTTACGACAGACAGTAAGTCGTTTTTATTTGCCAGTCACCGTCACAGACGATTTTGACAGATCTGGAATATTCAAGCGATTTACAAGATTTTCGTCAAAGGTATATTTTAAGGTATAATTTTTTAATATATTCTGAAAATATTACGAGCTAATGACTTTTAAAATGGTATTGTTACACCTGCAAAGTTAGAGAAGTAGATGAATTTGGGATTTTTTCCTCAGTTGATACACTGAGAACTTTTATCTTTCTTAGTTTCGAGTATGTTGAATATCATCATCACAAGAATTATTTATATAATGTTACTCCAAAATCACTTGAACACGATTTGGCAATCGTGAAAATTCAAATATTCCGTCATTTATTATAATACAATAATGATGATACCCCCCCCCCGTAAACGAATCGGAATTATCAGGATTTTGTGGCGTTTTGATTTAATTCTAAGTCTATATTTATTTTATCTACCTGATACAGGATATTGTAAACTGTGCATACTGGTCTTTTTAGTCATTCTTTACTTTTTTAAAAAAAAATTGGTAGAATGCAACGCGTCGGTGCCAAAACAAAAAAAAATAAAAAAAAAATAAAGCAAAAATCAAAATTCATATGGGCATCCGTATACCAAGAATTTCGTTCCACGGCACACCTGTAATATGGCAGCAATTTTATTCGAAAGTTACTGGCCTTGCGATTGAGAGTTTATCCTATAACTACAGTCAACAAAAGATACAATAAAAACCAAAAGGACAAATGAAGTGAAATGAAAAAAGATGAAATGAAGTATAAAAAAAAAGTAACTTCTCTTGCAACCCTTTGTGTATGTATGATATCATAATGATAGCTTCGCGCAGTGGTAATTTTCATATAAACTACTGTATAAAGAATAAATTCAACATGCCACATGAGAAAACGGTTTATAGTACAATGACACACAAATATGAACAAATTACTCTTGCATCGCCTTCTCAACGGTGCGACCCGGACGCACACAGAATGCAAAGACTCCCCCTTCATATGATGGCAAGTCGTTATCTCCTTCCTATAAAAACACCTAAAAACTATCCACAAACAATAATCGATCAGTCTGATAAAACTAAGAAATAGTCCGAGTGTAATGAAGTAGATATTATAGATTTGCGGCTTTAGGAAACCGAACGTTATAAAACATATCGAGAATGAAAACTGCCGATATTTGATTTCCCCCAAACCATCGGCCATTAAGACCGTTCACTGCAGCCTGAGCGGACGATACACTATCAAATTTCATATAAATATCCCCCTTAAAAAGAATTATATGCATTTAGAACTACATAAAATTGGTATATTAACAAATAAATCAATGCGTGAATAAATACTTACTGCCGACTCCTTATCAACACTAATATGGACAACAGGCCCATATTTTATACATTCACTTTTCACATCTTCCTCAAGCTCTTCAGCCCAGTTTGACTCGGTTTCTCTGAAGAATAAATAATAAAAGTCAATAAAGATTCGATATTTTGTCAATTATTAAAGAAAGTTAAAAATTTAAACATACTCGTCAGGATTGAACATATTTTTCAATAGGACGCAACGAGTTGGATTTACTCTAGGTTGAACTGGGCGCGGACTATAAATTTTTTTTAAAAAGTAATTAATATCATTTTTTCATTATATAAATTTATAAAACAGAAACAAAGATGCTACTAACGGTTCTGATTGAATAGGAGTTGCGGTTGGAGCAATCAAATCTGTATCACGTGCTAATTTTTGCATTAATTCCACACGTGATTGTGCGTTGAGAGCTAAACCAGCAACATCTATAAAAGAATAATATTAGCTTTTTTTACAAAAAAACGATTTTCTAAAAGAATAATACAATACAAACCGCCATCATCAAGATTTAAATTCATGCCGTTACTTTTGTCAGTAACTAGACCTACTTTGATCTAATAAATATACATATACATAAATATTTGTGAAATAAATGATAAATGATAAAATCATTTTATAACATACTGTTCTTCCAGCCAATTCAAATCCGTTCATTTTTTCTAACGCTTGTTTTGCGTCCTCTGGATTCTTATATCTGATGTAAAATTCATTGTAAATCTTCAAAAATAAATGCAATAATAAAGAAAATTCGACCTAATAGAATAAAGACTTACTGAATGAAAGCAAAACCTCGTGATCGACCTGTTTCAGGATCTTTATGAAGATTGACAAATTCTAAGGGTCCAAACGGTTCAAAAACTTGTCTTAGATCATCTTCTGTCAAATTGAAATGAACAGAACCGACGTAAAGCCTGTGATATGCAATATCAGTTGCATGCGAGGCTCTAAACACATAAATTTATCAAAGTTATTCAAATGTAATCAAGTATAATTATCTTTATTGTAACATGAGACTTACGCTTGTTCTGCCAGCCTTGCTTGTCGATTCTTTTCTGCTTCGGTTAATTGGACTATAACTGGAATGCCTAAAAGTTTTTGTCCAGTCAAAGCCAAAGCTTTTGGGACAGATTCTTCGTCATAAAATTCAACATAACCAACCCTATCAAAGTAATATTTCTTTAATGCAAGTACATTAAAATTAAAAATTAATATAATATATACCCTTTTGACCTCCGGGATATTCTATCTGCAATTATTTTTGCATCACGAACTTTTCCAACGGTTGCAAAAAAATCAGCAAGTTCACGAGAACGAAGACGTGCAGCCAGTTGCATAACAAAAACTGTTCGCTTGTCACGCTCCTCTTCATCTAAAGGGGGAGTTGGTGATCTCCGGCGTCGGTCACTAGATAAAAAAAAAATATATATTAATAAGCCAAAGCTTTTTATTACAGCAAATTTAATTACAAATGAATATTATATTATAAACGTGCCTATATCTACTTCTGCTACGACTTCTTCTACGTGGACTACGACTTCTCTTCCTTCTTTCTCTAGAACGAGTTCGACTTCTTCTTCGTCTCTCACGCGACCTAGTCCTACTCCGATGTCTTCTACGTCTATCTCGTGATCTAGAACGTGATCTACGTGAGCGACGAGATCTGGAATGTGATCTATGGCGGTGACTAGAGGTTCGTGAAGAGCTTCGATGGCGTCTTCGTTCTTCACTGAATATCGAAAAACTATGAGTATGAGTATATTTTTCAAAGTTACTATTACAAACAAACTTCTTAAATACCTTTTTCTTTCTTCCTTGTTTTGTTTTTCAGCTTTACCATTTGTAGTGAACTCATTAATTTCCTATAAAAGAAAATTTTGTTAAAAGGCATAGAAAACGATGATACAAATTTAAAAAACAAAAATATCACCTGGCCCTTATGAAAAGGTGCCTCTAGCATAGCTTCGACGTCAAAATCATCAGCCATTATGAATTTTTCTTCGATCAACTAAGTTATCTATTGGTCTTTTACAGATACATGTTGAACGTAATATTTATTCCGTCATTCGGTGGCTTATTAATCAAATGTTACGTTACATAAACCTACACCGCACTTATAACATAATTTTGACTAGAATTATGCAATTAAAATAATTTAAATAATTCCGTTTATACTGAAAGTGGGAAATTACTTAAATTAAAAATATTTTATGGTAGAAAGAAAGAAAACAAAAAAAAAAGTTTAAAGCCAGTAAATATACTAAATTTTTATTATAGATACTTATATTCATTAATAACAATTAATTAGATATAATTTATTAGTAGAAAAACCATATGGCCTTAGATTTTTTTTTTAATGTATTTATAACTTTATTAAATATTGAATTTATATAGATGCAGTGCGTTAAAGAAAAAAAAAAAGAATTAATATAGACATATATATAAATACCATCCAAAAAAATTGAATTTACTCACCCAACTAGCAGATATATACATTAATATTTTAGACAGATTAGATTTTTTAAAAAATGTAATTAATATTTAGTTATAAATAAAAAAAAATAAGAAAAAAATAAATACTGTATATATTTTTTATTTATAATTAATATTAATAATAATAGGTAAATTTAAATATGTGATACTTAAATTTTACCTTTGTTCTAAAAAAGGATATTTTTTGTGCCGATCATTTGATTCTGGCCAGAATTAAGTATTTTACATGAATTAATAAAAAAAAAATGAAAAAAACTGAAAAATAAGTTTTGTCAAATAAGAAAAATAATATTTAAACTATTTTTAATGCTTGAAGTAAACTTGCAGAACAGGCAAAAATATATATATTATATATTCTTTAAAAAAATTTGTATATTAAGAATTTTTTTTTACAAGTTTTTGTTACAAAATGTGAAATTTAAATATTATACAGGAGGCAAGATATATATTTTCTCTAATAATAATAGATAATTGGTAAATATTAGCCTTATATAATTTTAAATTAAATTGATATAATTGCAATTAATCTGCTAATTATTTATTTTGATATTTATTTCAGTTTAATATATAAAAATTAATTATACCTAATTACTTTTTTTAATTTAAATGATCTAATTTAAAGTAAAATAAAATAGGATTTCAGAGTAGCTTAAACAGAATAGCAAAAAAAAAAATGATATAAGAACATGTAATAGTATTAGACTTATCAGTCACCGGTCATATCAGATTACACAAAATCACATATTAATCACTAATTAAAATTTGTATAACAAAAAATGACTAGTGTAAAGCCACAAATATTTTAAAGCTTTTTCTCAAGTAAAGCACTTACAGATCTTAGAAAACTTTTATTCTATAGGTTTTTAATTACTTATTTCAAAACGTGTATTGCGGTATTGCATTGCACTTTTTTATATGAAATTATTATAAAAATCAGTATTTTTTTGGCATTTTTAAAATAAAAGTAATTTTTTTTTTATAAATGCACATCTTATATAAATGCATGTTTATGTTTGGTTTCAAGAGGAGTGCATTTAATGAGAATTAACTGTATAAATGTCATAAAAAAAAATTTGCTTATTTTAATATAAATTATAAGGTCATAAGTAGTAAAAATATTTGCTTATTTTAGGGTAAAATTTTACCAATTATCTCTAACTTTTATATGTATTTTTTGGGGTTCTGGTCACAGGTTTAATTTTAAGTGACTCCTGTTTCAAAAAGAATTATACTGCAGATGCTACAACCAATAGTATGAAGGTATTAGGGATTAGTATAGTTTGGACTGCATCATGGTCAGTGTATTAGTATGTACAGTTAAGCTGCATATTTCAACAAAAAGTTATAGTATCCTTTTACCATTCCTGCAGATGCCTTTGGAAGGTTTACAGTCCTGTCTGAGTAGTTACTTCCTGCATACTACTTAGATGAGTTCTTGTTCTGGTGGCCATTCTACAATACCAATGGAGTACTTTTGAGTACTAGATAGTCCTCATAGATGGTGATACTAGTCATAGGTGTAATGTCTTTGTAATAGTTTACCTTCTATTAGGTTTAGGTTAACCATGATATTCATAAGTCAAATGGTATATAAGGTTTAGAGGCTAAGTTTGATTTCCTTAGTGAATTTGACATGTTGGTGGTGATTCTTGGGGTAGGTTAACCCTTTGATAAGATGATTCTGCATCCTTTAATAAAAGCTTCCTGTCCTGGTAGTCACTAGTTTGATGGTACGATTATTTGAAGTAGATTTACTTACTATACTACTAGAGAATAATACAACTGTAGTCCTGAGATGTAGAAATCGTGAGACTGTAATAGCCTTGAGTGAGCTTATATTCTTAATTAGGGTTATAGAAGAGTATATAGATGGTCATCTATTATATCATGATCTTCAAGTAGATGGTCATTTAACATTACAAAGTTAAACTAAATGGAGTCTTGTATTTACTAAATAGCAGTATTTAATAAGTATTAAAAATTTGTATTTATTAAGTATAAAAAAA
>JADRCO010002799.1:0-12207 GCA_021464525.1 Rhizophagus sp. LPA8_4_AMF
TTAAATGAATTACTTAATACACAAATTCATCCTGCAGATAATGATGATGCAAAATGGGATTTAACAACTTTATTTAAATCTCAATTAGTAGCACCTAGTTTTTTTTCCAATATGTCATTGTAATTCACATATTTGAATGTATTTTGGTTATTAAATAAAGAAATTGTTTTGTAAAATCATGAATTTATATTGATAAAACTTATATATTTCAGTATTCTGAACTAAATTCCAGTATTTCATAATAATTTTTTATATTCCGGTATTCCAAATTAAATTCCAATGTTCCAGTATTCCAATTGTATTCCAGTAAACAATCCATTGGAATACTGGAAACTGGAAGCTGAAATACATGTTTCCAGATTCTAAATTCCAGAATATGCCAACACTGGTTGTGCGTGCTAAAAAAATAAAGTTTATATTTGAATATCCAATGAGAGATTCGAATGTCATGTGAGATTCGAACATTATGTGAGATTCGAATGTCATGTGAAATTCGAATGTCATGTGAGATTCGAATGTTATGTGAGATTCGAATCATATTCGAATTTACATCTCAGATATTTTTGAATTTTCAAAACTTGATTTGACTTTCAAATGGAAGCACTAAAAAAGTGCATCGCAATATCACAATGCACATTTTTTATATGAAATTGTAATAAAAAAACATGTACAGTCAACTCTCTATATAATGAACCCTAGGTTCTGGACTTCAACTTCACTATAGGGCTATAGTGAAGATTTTAAGCAATTTAATTGGTTACTTCACTATAACAAGAGTAAATTAATTATAAGTATACTTAAAATTCACTATATTAAGGATTTATTATATAGAGGGTTGACTGTATATATATTATATAAATATCTTAAAAAAGTATCCAATTTGCTCAAAGATATTTGATAATTTTATAAAAATTAGTATAATTTGCAAAAACTCAAAAATATGACATTTTTTAAATTTGACTTAATTTGCTAAAACTTTAAATTATAAGTTTAGGTTAAATTTTATCAAATCTGCAAAAATCCAAATATGACTTATATTAGAGATATTTGAAGCCCTATGTATACTATAAGAAAATTTATTAGTCAAATTAATTTATTATAATAGATGTAAATAACAAATGTAAATATATAAAAAATATATATTAATTATAAAATAAAGTAAATAAAATTCATTATTCTTTACATAAAATTGTAACTTAAATTTTAAATTTGCATGTTTTAAATTATTTTTCTAAAATTTAAATTTACATAACATTACTATAAAAAAAGATGTATAGAATTAATAGTAAACATATACTGATTATTTGTGAGTTATTTAGTATTTTATATTATTAATAAATTATATATTTATATATTTAAGCAATTTTTTCTAATTATTTTATAATTTCATTTAAAAAAATAGATGCAAACTACTTATTACTAAAGAAAAGAAGAATAATATTATATAAAAAAAGAAATACTTATCTAAGTTAATTTTTAATATATTTTAAAATCTAGTAATTATAAAAAGATGAAATTGAGTTTATTAGATTTCTTTCATCAAGGCATATTTAATAGTAATAAAATCATATCTTTAAAATTATTAATAGGTAGAAAGTTATATTAATTTATAATTTTTTAGATTTTATAAAATATTCTATCACATAAATATATATTATTGGATGGAGATTGCTTGCTGAAACTAGGAAGTTTCAATAGGATGATGTAGGCAAAACTATCAAAACTAGTTTCACAAATCATCTTAAAATGCCAAAACTGCTAAAACTAGCATAATTGCTAAAACTGTGAAACTATTTTAGTATTTTAACATTATTTCCTATAATAATTTATTATAGTTTTGACATTTATAATAAAAATTTTTATTTTGTTATATAATACTAAAATATGATATTCATTTATTGCTTTATTGATTAAAATAAATAAAATAACATTATTTAATGCGTTTAATTTTTATTGCCATATAATAATATCACAAATAATTTTTTATTTATAAATTTGTTATTTTAAATTATCTTCATATCAATATTTATTTAAAAAATAATTACCACATTAAGTGAAACCTATAAAAAGGATACATAAGAACATTAGTAAACCAATTTTTAAATAAAAAAAATAATGAAAAATTTTATATCTGAAGGTATCATATATATAAACAAAAAAAAATATACTACTGACACTATCAATGCAAGGATTATTATTTATATTGTATTGGCATTATTACTAAAAAAGGAAAAAAGTGGTTTCCAAGAATTAGTAAAATACATTATCCATATGCTGGTCAATAGTTTTTGAACTGAAATTGTTAAACTGTTTACTTAAATAGAATAGGAATACAACACAAAAGTTATGTAAGATTTATTCCTTTAGATGTACAAGACTACTAAATAAAATGTAATTATGGCCAAACATAAAATTGCAGGATACTTACCATTATTTCTATCAAATTCAGATTGATAATCTGAATAATCATCTATTTCTTCATACTCAGGTATTTCTTCACACTCAGATTTAAGGTTAGCTTTTTTAGTGTATTCTATATAGAGGTGTGTTCTGAATTTGGTCAATTTGAATATCTAGTCATCCATCTAAAATTTGACCAGATTCAAATTGACCTATTTGTATCACTAGATTGACCAGATATTTTAACGGATATCTGTTCAATCTGATGATACTATTTGTATCACTAGTTTGACCAGATTGACCAAATAGTTCAACAGATATCTGTTCAATTCGTTCAATCTGTTTAATCTGATATATTCATTAGTTTATAGTTTAATATATAGTAATTATGTAATGAAATTATTTAACTAATAAAATTTGCATTAATGTGAAATTTATTTATTAATTTGAAACAAATAAGATTATTACATTTGCTTAAAGTAAACCCACTCCATACACTTACCCATATCCTAATAAAAAAGAAATGTTAGCACGTTTCTTCAAAGTAAATTCTAAAAGAATCTATCTCACCTATTTACCCAATATCCTAAAGAATCCAGAAAGCTGAAATCTATAAAAAGAATCAAAATAAAGAAACATTAGTATGTTTCTTCAAAGTAAATTCTGAAAGAACTCCCACACATACTTATCCAATATCTCAAGAAACCTGGGAAGCCAAAATCTACAAAAAAGAATGAAAAAGAAATGTTAATATATTTCTTCAAAGTAATTCCAAAAGAATCCGCCCTTACACACTTATCCAATATATAAAGAATCCAGAAAATCAAAATTTACAGAAAAGAATAAAAAAGAAACGTTAATACTTTTCTTCAAAGTAAATTCTAAAAGAACACACTCTCACATACTTATCCAATATTTCAAGGAATCCAGGAAGCTAAAATCTACAAAAAAAAAAATGAAAAAGAAACATTAATATGTTTCTTCAAAATATATTCCAAAAGAACCCACTCCACACACTTACCCAATATTCCAAAAAACTCAGAAAGTTGAAATCTACAAAAAAATGAAAAAAGAAATGTTAGTACATTTCTTTAAAGTAAATTCTAAAAGAACCCACCCTCATACTAGAGCTTGAAACCGGTTAATGTTAACCGGTTAATTAACCGGTTAAGACGGTTAACTGGTTAAAACTATTTTGACCATAAATTCATAATTCTGGTCAGATTTACTTAATGCGGTCCAGAGACTTGGTAATTTCAGTCATGTATTTCCAAATTCGAAGTATCAATACTAAATTTTTTTTTATTTATTAATAACAGTATTGATAAAATATGATCTCCTTGTAACTGAATGTATAAGTAAAATCAAAAACTTCAGCAAAAAATTTTTTTTTAAATAATTTTCATATTAACCGGTTAATTAACCGGTTAAGCTCTTAGTTAACCGGTTTTTAACCGGCTAAGGTTTTTTTGGACGGTTCCAAGCTCTACCTCATACACTTACCCAATATTTCAAAGAACCCAGAAAGCCAAAATCTCCAAAAAAATAAAAAGAAACATTAGTATGTTTCTTCAAAGTAAATTTCAAAAAACTCGCCCCATATACTTACCCAATATCCCAAAGAACCCAAGAAGCTAAAATCTACAAAAAAGAATAAAAAAAGAAATATTAATACATTTCTTTAAAGTAAATTCTAAAAGAACTCATCCCACATACTTACCCAATATCCCAAATAATCCAAGAAGCTTAAATCTACAAAAAAGAACAAAGAGAAATGTTAGAAATAAATAAAAAAATAAAATAAAAAAAGAAATGAAATCTCCTTCTCCTAACTTACCTTCAAACCAAAATCCAGTTTCAGGAAGGTATCTCCTAAAAAAACAAAATAAAAGAAACGTCTTAAGCCATTTAAATCAAATTCTGAAGGGGAAGACTGAGATGTTCTAAAAAATAAAAGAAAAATTTTTTTTTAAAAAAGGCAAGGTAATAAAAAAATACTGGATTTGATCAGATTATCAGATCAATTTGGTCAATCTGGTTATCTGTATAATATCCAATCAATTTGGTATTATCTAACAATTTATCTGAATTATCTGAAATCTGTTCATTCTTAATCTGGATCATTCGATCTGGTTAAAAAATGGATAATTGAACGGATTTTACCAAAGCATATCTTTAGTATTATATAATACACTTGTCAATTTTCATTTATGGCATTTATACGTTTAACAAATTTTATTGCTCCTTGTACATATTTTTGTAACAACTTTTAAAACTTCTTTTACCTATCTTATGACGATGATCTATACTGAATGAAAAATAAAAGAAATGTAAAAGTTAAATAGAAAACCAAATAGTTTGTATATTATAACAATTCAAGTCTCATTATCTAACAATCTTTTAGAATAGGAAAGAAAATTTTTTGAAAAAATGAAAAATTTTTCTGTTCTTATATAATAAAAAGATGCACAAAATCAATAAAACATGAAAATGATTAAAAAAGAAATTGGCGTTATATTACAAAATTTTATTCAGTACAAATTTTAAAAACATATGGTAAATAGATTAATTGGAAAAATATGATTAATATTCACTCTTAATGAGGTTATACACATAGGACGTATCTGCAGAATTAAGAAAAAAATTTTTTTTATTTTAAACTAGTAGATATTAATCGACAATGATAATCTTTTCATATATTTAGTACAATTGTGAACTGCCCCTGTATCGTCTGTAACCTATTGTTATTGTATAATATGTATGATAATTTATAATTGTGTAAGTCTACAAAAGATTAAGATTATTATGAATGAGATGATAAGTACTTAAGAAAGAATTTTTGATGAGAAAAAAAATATTGATTTGATACTTGTTTGCTACTATTTTGTAAAAAAATAGTACTTAGGCTATATGACGTAAATGTCAGTATCAATCACAGCCCAAAAAAATGTGAGTCTTCAGTATAGATAGCCCCTAAATTAAAATTTTCAAAAATTTCAGATTCAGATTCAAATTTTGGATTCTGAAATGCTGAAATTAAATTTCAGCTAGACCGGCCAGAATTAAGACTTAATTCTGGCCAAAATTTCTATAATTTTGACCAGAATCTTTATAATTCCAGCTGAAATATAAAATTTAATTCTATAAGTTACACAAATAATCCACCTATCATTATCATATTCAGTGATAGCATTCCACAAAAATCGATTTTGGTAAGAATGTATTTGACATTTTGTGTAATAATTCCCTAAAAAGGATATTTTATAATTCTGGTTGAAATTATAAAAAATTTTGACTAATTAGCATTTTGGCATTTTGGCATAATTTCGGCATTTCAGAATTTTGGCTTTTAAATATATTTCAGATTTCAGATTTGGCATTTCAGATTTTGGCAATAATTTTGGTTTCAGGGCTATTTTTAGTCTCCAGCTGATATTTGGTACAGGTTAAATTTAGCTACTCACTTATGTATAAATATAAAATAAAATTATCTTTAAGTCTTTATGGCAAGTTTCTCATTCTTCTACGGTTATATAAACGCATTTTTATAAATTTATAGGTTTAAAATATGAATGTAAATATTAACGATAAAAATTCTTATTATAATTATATCGTCTCTTTTAAAACTACATTCTAAATATATTATATTATATTTCTCTGGTATGTATCCATAATCGCCTTCTTGATCTCTTGGAAACTCTGCTACAGTAGAGATAAAAATTCTAAAAATCAAAAAACAATTGGAGTATCAGACAAATATATTCAATTTATATAAATTTTTTTATTTTTTTTACTTACATTGTAATCCCTTATAAGATTTCTAAACTTTTAGCTAAATTGATACCTAGTAAAATTTGTATCATACTGGTTATTTATTTTGAATTCATATAAATAGATTATTTGAGTTTAATTTTTTTTTTATAAAATATCATGCATACAGACCTTCTCAAAATAGTTATCCAAAATTCTTGATGGAATTTACTATATATGTTGTGGTATTAATCATTTCTATTCCATCTTAATTCTATTAGATAATTCATCATTGGATCTTATCATTGAAAGGGAGCATCATGATAGCAATTATGATAGCGATTATGGTAATGATTATGATAACGATTATGATAATTGTAACGATAAGGTATTTTTGTATTTGTTTAGAGAAAGAAGTTGAGAAAAGTCAAGAGAAGTTGTAAAATGTTACTTATAAATAAAATTCAAATAATACCTCTTTGGATTATTTAATTACATCATGTAAAAAATTGTAAAGGTTAATTTATTATTAGTATATTTCTTAAAAATCATATACTGATATACATCATATAAAAATTTTTAAGTCAATTTATTATTAGTATATTTCTTAAAAAAAAAATTTTTAAGTCAATTTATTATTAATATATTTTTTTTTAAAAAAAAAATTTTTTTTAGTTTATTATTAATATATTTCTTAAAAATCATGTACATCATAAGTTTAAAATCATGCAATATAGTTAAATAAATCATGCATGTTATATACATTAAATCATATGCAATGTAATTAAATATCATCCCAAATTTACAGTTCAACACAAATTCAATATATTATATCAGCATTATTTAATAGAGATGTATACTCACTTAAATAAATTTGCATATTGTTGCATAAGTAATACTATAAGGAATATTATCAATTTATTTAATTATCATATTTATCATACTAATCATAAATTCAAAATTAATTATTACTATGAATAAACTTCATTTAAAAAAAAATAATAATTTAATTACTTCTATTCCTCCTCATTATCACTATGGCTTAATAAATCATCTATATCGTAATCATAAAAAGCTTTTTTATTATTATTATTATCTTTAGCATTATCACCTACCCCATTATCATTATTCATATTTTCATCAAAATCATCTAAGATATCTTTTAGAATATTAATATCTTTGATTACTGATTCATATGATAAATTAACAAATTTTTCTATTTATACAGGTTTAATTAAAATATAATAATTGTTTTTTGGGATTTTTTGGCACTAATAGATTTGTAAATAGGAGCGGGATCATTGTCATCATTATCATCTGTTTCATTAAAAGCCTTTACAATATGAATATTTATTTTCTTATTACTAAGACGTATATTTTTCTTCTAATCAATTCTGTAGTAACCAAGTTCTGTTTTAAAATTTGCAATAATAATTAACTTATACATTGATTCTAATATTTCAAATTTGAGGTTTAAATGTTTTTCAAAAAGCTAACCAATAGTTAAAAATCCACACTCACATGTAGCTGGGTTTGGATATATAGATAGCAAATAATATGCTACTTTTAGTAATAGTTCAGATTCTGGATCAGTCATGATCAGCCTTCACCAATTAATTGGATTTTGTTTAGCATAAAAATGTCTAGATTAAAGGGATCTTCTTCATTCTTATATCTTTGTAACTAAGTTAATAAAATATCAATCTTGTAAAGATTGAATCCAAGTTTTTTTTTCTATCAATGCAACGCATCTTATAATTCTTTTAAAAGAAATTTTTTAATGCAGCACTTCTAAATAAGGATCTAGAAAGAAATAAGTTATATAGTTATCATCATCGAATTTGGCAAAATATTCTTTGATTACTTTAACATAATGATTACGAAAACTGGAATTAAATGATCTGAGTAGCTTGTTTAGTATGGCTGCAAGTCTGGCTAGACTTAAAAAACAGCTGCAGACATAGCCAATTTTGCTTTTAACATCAATACAACTTTTCTTAATAGTTCTAAAACAAACGCTTCAATTTGTAAATCTAAAAAAAGTTTCATGATTTAATAATTTTTCATATTATCGTTAGATAATAAATAATAGTGATCGGTAATAATTTTCTTAAGAATTTGTTGTAAATTAATTACTAAGTTAATGGACTTGCTTACCATAGTTCAGCGCATTTTACAGTATAATTTCAAGCTACCTTTAATAATACTTTTTGCTTTGAGTAACTGAGTTGATTTTCAATTCATTTTGTGTGAATTTTTAAAAAATATTCAAAATATTAATTCAGCGTAATAAACGATTTCTGAAATTATTTCTAATAATATCATATGCTATTAAATTATTAGTATACATAACACATCGAACATATTCAATGTTCAGATAATTATTTCACGTGTTTTTTTAATATTAGAAGCGTTATTGAAAATTATGGCTGATATTTGATTGACCCCAATATCAATAATGACTTTTTCAATAATTGACAACAAATACTCTGCAATATGGGATTGCTCTGATAAATCAGATAGTTGATACAAATACTCTTTTCTTGATAGTGTTATTATAATGAAATTCCAAATAGACCAGTGTATGTGAGAAGTCCATCCATCAAAAGCTAAATAAAATGTATAAAAAAATTGGAATAAAATTGACATTAAACCAAACTATATCAATATAAACTTATTGTTAAATTAGTTTCTTTTTTAATTTCTGACTTGACTTTATTATTTACTTGCACTAATTTACATTCTAACATTTGACCTGCTAACATCTTTCTTGTTAGTGGATTATATCTGCCATTAAATTTTTTTAAAAGATTTATGAAGAATAGATGTTTTACTATTTTGAATGATATCTCACATGCAACAAAAAATTTAATCATTGCACAATTTATTCATATTATTCTAGATTTAGGAAGATCTGTTGAATCATGGTACAAGTGAATATTCTGTTGTCTACTATTTGAAAGCTTTCTTTTTTTAGATGCTTTATCTTGCCATTCTAAAACTTTAGACATGTATTTTCTTATAATATTCACTAAATCACTTGGGCAATGGTTTGATAAATGCTCTTCAAGTTTTGCAATTTCTCCATATTTCCGATTTGGTCTACAATATTTACATATTGCTAAAAATTTGTCTGGAATAGTAGATTCTCCTTTAGTAATATCTTTCCAAATTGTACCTAGTGGTTGACTAGCCATCCTTCTTTATGTTTTTGTTCAATAATAGGCAAATCTTCAGAGACAGTAGTCATTTTAAAAATTTATTTAGGTTTAGTGATTTGTAACTGAAAATAAATAAAGGTTTTTTTATTACATATATTTAAAAATTTTGATAATAGGGGGTAAGAAGTTTAATACAAATTGCAAAACATATTTGGCATTATATGCATATATAAATAAATATAAAGTTAAAGGGAAAAAGTTTCAAAAATAATATGGATAATAACAGATAAAATAAAAAAATATATTGAAAAGAAAAAAGTGAAAAATGGCAGAGGTTTGATCAACAGTTTTTATATGTATGTTATTAAAGAATGGCGTAACTATATAAAAATCTTATAATTAGTTATGTTAAAACTATAGATAAACTTACTATAGAGGTTTTGCAAATTTTGACAGTTTTACAATTTTACAGTTTCACCACTATATAAGAGGTTTTACCTTTTGACATTAGGCCAAACAGGTTTCAGCAGGCAATTTTAGACTGATATAACCCACATTCAATAAAAGTATTATCATTTTACCTTTACTGATTATATTGACTAAAGCTCTGAATGGTTCTGGTTTGAACCAGCAACCAAATCAGAACCAACAAAAAATCTGGTTCAGTTTTGATTCTGGTTCTTAGTATAAAACCGCCAGTTCGATTTGGTTCTACCTGATTTTTTAAAAAAATGCAAAAATTGGAATAACTCAGTAACCAGTGATTGTATAGAGGTCAACTATAACTCATTGGAATCATCTCATTAAGACGCGTTGAATGGCGGTAAGATCATATTTCTAGCATTGATACATCTCAAGATAAATCACGCTTAACATATTTTAAAAAATTCTCATTAGAAAGTTATCTATTGATGCTAGAGAAATGAACTTATATTTAATCGATTGGTCTTAATGAGATGAATCTAATGAACTTAAGTTTGTCATTTTATAATCACTATATGACGAGATATCTTAATTTTCGCATTTTTTTCAATTTTTTGAATGTCAAAAAATAAAAATTCCGATGTGTGATATAACTCAGCAACTAGTGATCGTACAGAGATCAACTATAGCCTATTGAAATTGCCTCATGAGACATGTTGAATGACACTAAGATCATGTCTTTAGCACCAGTGCATTAAGAGATAACGCACACTAACTATTTTTAAAAATCAGTATTAGAAAGGTATCTATCGATGCTAGAGACATGATCTTAGTGTTATTTAACACGTCTCAATAAGGTGATTCCAATGGGCTATAGTTAACCATTGTATGATCACTGGTTGCTGAGTTATTCCAATTTCTGCATCTTATTGCATTTTAAGTAAAACTAAACTGAACTGGACGGTTCTGATTCAGTTCTCATTCAGTTCCCGGTTCTACCTAAACTAGTAAATACCTGACTCAAACTGACCTGTTCAGAGCTTTAATATTGACTGATAAGATAAACTAATAGTTTTTAATAAGCTTTACACAATATTGTTATAATCTCATAAATAATATTGATTAATTTAAAACAATATCGGTCAGTAAAAGTCTAAATAATCTTACCGGCTGAATGATAATATTTATAAAAGGATAATTTTTATTCTATTAAATTCTTCTTATTAAAATGCATTAAATGGTAGTAATTTTATATTTTCTAAGATTAATAGGTAAAAAGATATTTCAATTTAAAAGATTTAATTATAATTTATCAATCATTTAATTTCTATCTAGCAATAAAAAAGATGTTTATTTATATTTATTAATATTTTAAATAATTAATAATGCCAGAAACAATATCAAGGATTACCACTATGTAAGAAAGTTGCTATAGTGCTTGGTATTAGGAAAATAATAGTTATACATACAGTTACTAAATGTAATAAAAATGTAATCTAATTACAAAAAATCATGACTAACCAAAAAATGAACTTAGCCATACAATTATTATCAGTTAGTATTAATGTTTCAGAAAATTATAGTAATAATCTTTTTGCTATTAAAGACAAACTGTTCTCTAGGGTTATAGTTGGATTGAAAAGCTGCAAATTAAAAAAAAAGATATTTATTATTTAAAATTGTCATTATTTTATTTAATATTTACTTTAAATCATTATTTTAGATAAATTTAACTTTCTATTAAAGTAAATATTTTAAGCTAAATGGCAAGTAATGAAAACTTTAAGCTAAATATAAATTTTTGTAATTTTCTCTCTTATTTTCGTTCCGGCTGGCATTACGACATTACGGGAATTATGACATATCACATAACCAAACAAATTAAGCAACGTGTAGTCTAACCTTAGTTTACAAAGTTAAAAACAAAGGATTAAACATTAGTCCATTTGATTTACCGAAACAAGCCTTTTTGATTGGTATGGAAATACCGATTAGGGATTGTCAAAAAGGGGCAGTGCCTATCTGTTATATGATGTTCTTATATAAAAATTTTTTATTTGATTTCTAAAAATATACATATAAATATTTACTAATAAAACCACAAAAAGTAAATATTTTTTTTTTAAGTCCGCAAAATATTTAAAAAAGAAAAGAAATCAAATCAATTGATCCCTAAATTTTATAAACATATACAATAAGAAAATATTTACAATAAAATAAAATAAATACTACACTACTATAAAAACTTGTAATATAAAACTCTATTATATATATTTATATATTTAACAAAGAAGGTGAATAAAAATTTAAGTATAGAAATGAGGACTATCTTGACGTTAAATGAATATTATGTATAAATGAAATGAAATGAAGTGAAAAATATATATAATGTATTTTATAATAAATAAACTCTTGCAGTAATTTCAAGAAAATTAATTAATTATAAATTTCATTTAATAACATTCAAATGAAA
>JADRCO010002800.1:0-12201 GCA_021464525.1 Rhizophagus sp. LPA8_4_AMF
GATTCTCGTCACCCGGCCGGGTCACTTTTTGTAAACTTCGAAAAAAATTTTTTATGTTTTTTACTATGAAATTGGCCGGGTGGACTTTTTTAAAAATTTGAAAATTTTTTTTATATGTTTTTTTGTATTTTTGAGAGGTAATATAAAATTTTTTATTATAAAAAATAAAAATAAAAACCGGGCGGCCGTGTCAATTTTAAAATTTTATGTCACGAGAATCTAAAAATTAATTTTGCCCGGCCTAATAAAGAAAGTAAGACTTCTACGGTTCTACCTTACCGTAAAATCACAAGATTAATTATAATCTTAGTTCCGGCCAGAAACACTTAATGTTAATACTTTTTAAATATTTATAAGATTTTGAGATTTAAATTTTCAAATTGTAAAAATTGACTTTATTTATAATAATTTGTATTGTTCAATTACAAACTGATTTATTTATGTAAAAACAAAGTTTACATGTACTCTATAGTAATCGGTGTTGAACAAAGTCAAATATAGTATAAAGAAATGAATAATAAATATCGAGGTTATTTAAATTTAATATATAAATTTATTTCATCATTCTTTTTTGGCGTCAATATCACAATCTAAACAATCAGCAGAGTTAAGTGAAAGAATCCTTGTGAAGGAATTAAGTAATCGAGATGTATAAATGGCTTGTGGATGACTTTTTTCCTTTAGAGAAAGACGTTTTGATTCTTTGTATTCATCTACCTTTTTGAATTGCATTTCAATATTATGATATTTCTCTTCTTTTTCATCATCACTATACTGGTCTTCATCATTATGCTGCTCGTTATTTTCATCATCACTATATTGCTCTTTATATTCATCATCACTATATTGCTCTTCATCATCACTATATTCATCATCAACTTTATTTTCATTATCACTATATTCATCATCATTGTGCTGCTCTTCATTTTCACCATCACTATATTCATCATCATTGTGCTGCTCTTCATTTTCATCATCATTATATTGCTCCTCTTCATCATCACCATATCGGTCTTCTTTTTCAATATTATAAGAATTCCGAAATAAACGTAACATTTTATGTATTTCAATAGCACTAGGTCTATTATCTGGGTTTGAATCCCAACACCTTTTCATTAAATCAATATAACATTCTGGTGCTTCTAATTCATTTATTTTAGGTCTAATTTCATCTTCACAGATATCTAATAATAGACTCTGATCATGTGCACGACCCATAAAAGGCTGCCTTCCAGTTGCTATAAAATACATAATCATACCAAAGCTATATATATCTGCTGCTTGAGTGTAAGAATATCCCCTTAATACTTCAGGGGCTACATAAGGCAATACACCAAAAATATTGTTTCCATCATTTTCATCCATATTATTAACTTCCCCACTTAATCCCATATCTGAAATACATAATGAATCCCCATTATTTAAAGAAGTAGTAGTTGATAATATATTCCCTGTATGAAAATCATGGTGAACCATTTTTCTTTGGTGAATTTTTTCAAGACCTGTAATAATACATAGTAATGCATTTATAATATATGACCAATCAATATCATTATAATGTTTACTTATCCAATGATACAAATTTCCACCTTCCGCATATTCAAGAACCATTATATAGTTTTTTGTATTTGGATCTTGAGATATTCCATATATTGGAAGAATTGTATTACTAAATCTTGAAATAGCATATGATTTAACCTATTGAATTATAAAATTATAATTAATACGTTAGAAAAGTTAAATTAAAATAAAGAAATTTCATACCTCATTTAAAAATTTAACAATATAGTTTTCATTTTTTGAATTGTGTAAACATTTTAAAATGACTTTTTATTTTGATGCCTTTTATATTCATTGAAATAATAATTTAAGAATGGTCCATCCTTCCAAATTGCAAAATATATTGTGGAAAATCCACCTTGATCTATTTGTTTAACATTATTAAACTGATCATATGGTATCCATTCAAATATCGTTTCATCTGGGTCATTAATTCTTAATTGCATTTCTTTAATTGAATTATCAATTTCTACATTTCCACTAGTCCAGTTTTTGAAACCTTCTTTTAAATAATTTATTTGACATTGTTTACACCATCCAGATTTTATTTTTGTATATTTTTCATTACATTTTTCACAGTATTCATTTTCAAAAACTAGAATATAATCTTTTGTATCAGGAATTTGAGTTATTCCATATATATTAGCTTTATAAGGATTATAAACTGAGTTTTTCTTGACCTATTAAAATAAACGAAATTAAAATTTATATAAGGTAATATTTGAATTTAAATCTATAAAAAAATTACCTCATGAATAATATTGTGAATATTTTAAAGTAAATCTCAATTTCAATCTTTTTTCACATTTATTATAATAAAGAGTATCATAATATAATAAATCATTCTTCCATATCGCTGAATATATTTTAGTAAGATTGTTTTCTTCCATTTTTTTAACATCAATAAATTGATTAAATGGTATCCATTCAAATATTATATCTTCCCATTGATTAGTTTTTAATTGCATCTTTTGAATTAAATTATCAATTTCATCATTTCCACTGGTCCAGTTTGTAAAATTTAATTTTAAATCATTTATTTCACATTTTTTACACCATACTTTCTGTTCATTGTCACTATATTTTCTACCACACTTTTTACAATGTAAAATTTGTTGAAAAACAACAACATAATATTTTGTATCCGGATTTTGAGAGATTCCATATAATGGATCATAATAATCAGATTTTAATAAATGAACTTTAACCTATAAAAATAAGATGAAATACTGTTAACATAATATAAAGTATTTGAATTGCAAATTTTTAAAGAATTTCATACCTCATTTAGAAATTCATCAGCATTCTGTGAGTAATATAGTTTTAAGGATACATTTTTATTTGATTCTCTTGACCATTTCTTATTACAATAACGTAATGGACCATCCTTCCATATCGCTGTAGCAAAGTTACTTTTATCCATTTCCTTAATATTATCAAACTGGTTATATGGTATAAATTCAAATAAAGAATCATAATGGCTAATTTTTGACTGCCGGTTTTCAATTAAACTATCGATATTATCATTTCCACTGGTCCAGTTTATAAACAACTTTTTCAGAAAAATTGTGTGACATGGCCTACACCAGCCATCTCTTATATCTGTATATCTTTTACCACATGTTTCACACTTATCATCATATCCTTCTTGAAGAATTATAATAAAATCTTTAGTATATAGGTTTTGAGAAATTCCAAATATTTTAATACGATATTTACTTAATTCTGCTTTAACCTGTTAAAATATGAAAATATTTATTAAAAAATAAGGTATTAACATTAAATTAAATAAAGAAAATCTCATACCTCATTTAAGGATTCATTATTAGAGTTATGTACTAATTTTAAAATAACTTTTGTATTCGGCTGATTTCTTGTATATTTATTTTTTCTTTTATTATAATTTAATGGTCCATCCTTCCATATTGCTGAATATATTTTATCCAAATCTTTTTCACCCGCTTCTTTAAGACCTTTTTTTCCTATTTCTTCAAGACATTCTTCAATATTATTAAATTGTTTATATGGAATCCATTCAATTACGTTTTCTTCATAAAAACTTATTTCTAATAGCTTATCTTGGATTAAACTATTAATATTTTCATTTTCACTATTCCAATTTATCAAATTATTTTTAAGATTATTTATTTGACATGGTTTACACCATTCATACTTTGCAAAACTTTTGTCTATATATTGTTCACCACATATTTTACAATATTCATTTGGAAAAATCATAATGTATTCTTTCGTATCTGGATCTTGTGAAATTCCGTATGTATAAAGATAATTATATTCATAAATATCACCAAAAGCTTTAAATTCGGATTTAACCTGAAAAATTTGATAAAAGTAAAATTATCTTAAATTATACAAAAATAAATGAATGAACTGAATAATGAATTTATTTTTAAAGAATTAGTACCTTGTTTAGAAAATTAGCAATATTTTGTGAATTATATAAATATTTTAAAGAAACTTCCTTGTTTGAATTTCTCATCCATTCCTTATCATAAAAATATAATGGACCATCCTTCCATATTGCTGAATATATTGTATGCAAATCTTCTTTAACTATTACTTCAATATTACTTAATTGATCATATGGTACCCATTCAAATACTATATCTGAATTATAATCAATCATTAATTGTATTTCTTGAATTATATTATCAATTTTTTCATTTCCACTAGTGTAATTATTTCTAAAATAATTTATTTGACATGGTTGACACCATTCTTCAGTTATATTTGTATATTTTTTACCACATTTTTCACAAAATATATCTTGAAAAACGATAAAATAATCTTTTGTATTTGGATATTGAGAAATCCCATACATTTTAAGAACTTCACCAATATATGCTATTGAATACCTTTTATCCTATTAAAATATATTAACATACATTATTATAAAAATATTTAAATTAAATTTAAATTCATAAAGATACTTTACAGTTACCTGATCAATAAAAAATTCATTAATTATATTTTGTAAATTATATGATTTTAGAGCAACCTTTTTATTCTTATTCCTTATATATTTGTTCTCAATTTTATTATAATTTAACGGACCATCTTTCCATATTGCTAAATATACCTTGTCAAAACTTTCTCCTCCTATTTCTTTAATATCATTAAATTGATTATATGGTATCCATTCAAATATCATGTCATCTGGATCACTAATTTCTAATTGTATCTCTTGGATCAAATTATTTATGGATTCGTCTTCACTGGTCCAATTTGTAAAATCCATTTTTAAGGCATTTGTATGACATGGTCTGCACCATTTATACTTTGCATTATATTCACTCGTATATATTTCCCTACATTTTTCACACGTCTCATCGTCTTCTTGAAGTGACATTTTTTCACACGTCTCATCATCTTCTTGAAGTGACATTTATATAATCGTTTTTTTAAAAAAAGTATAAAGGTTAGCAACAGTATTTTGAGAAAAAAAGAAAAAGAAAAAAGAAGGACGCAAAAATTTTTTGAAATAATTTCTATTTAACCATTACATATGAATTTTAGTATAATGAAAGCTATCCTAATTCGTAAGTAAATCAACATCCAATAAACTGATCATTCTGATGCACGTGTATACGTACATGTAAATCATTTGTCAGATTCATCCTTTTACTAGAATCGGATAAATGATCGGCCGATAAGCCGATATTCTAAAGTTGCAAAGGTAGTCACGGGCATGTGATTTTTGAGCATGTGATTTAGTTACATACGGCGCAGTTGTGGCAACTACATATTTATCGCGTATTATTTAAGCTATTATTTAAGCTTTCTTTTCGCGTCTACATTACCAAATATCAAGAATGCGAAATTTTTTTTAAAATAAAAAGTTGGCTTATTTTTTTTACAATGACTATAAACCTTTTAAAACAAACCTTTCGGAAAATATGAAACCTGTATAAATAAACCTAATATCTTGGAAATCACCAAGTGAAGCAATTATATATATTTTTGACAGCCTAATTACCTTCTCTTCTAGAAGAACAAAACCTAGTCGGTATTATAAAGTAGTAAGAAAGTCATTTAGTCCTATTAATAAATTAGTTGAAGATATTGAACATTATCAAAATGAGCAAACCATGCCATTAACATGGAAGGATACATTATTTACAATAATTTAGTTTAAATAAATGAATTTTAATAAATTGAAATTGAATAAATTTTATTGTTAAATTAGTATTACATTCTATTTTAATAAAATAATTACTCTAATTTATTAATTAAAAGAATTTGTTTTACTATTATAAATTAACAATCATCTTTGAAGTGGAGTATCTTAGGTCAGGGTAAGGAAAGTTAGTTTAGGTCGAAATATTTATCCTTGGAGATAATGTCAACGTTGGAGTATCTTAGGGTCAGTAAGGAAAGTTAGTTTAGGCTGGAATACTTATCTTTGAAGATAACGTTGACGTTGGAGTATCTTAGGGTTAGAGTAATTTAAGCTGAAACTTTTACCTTTGAGTTAATATTGACCTTAGAGTTAAGTAAGGAAGTTAATTTAGCAACAATTAGCTGCTTTCCATAGCCACAGTCAAATCACATGAATCACGTGCCCGAGCTTTTTTTGATGGTTACGCTGGGGGAGTTTACCGGCCAGCACTATAGGTATTTCGTCAACGCTTTAACCTTACAAATATTTTATTATGTTTAGTTAATTGACTGGTAACATCGGAAATCAAAATAATCGAAATATAATAGACTATGTCTGATAGATCGACAACATATGGAATTGAATAATTGGTAAAAATATTGATTATTCGAAAAAAATGATAATATTATTATTGAATGAGTTATCTGATCACGAAAATAATAGGTTTAATCATAACATACATTTCTGTTCACATTGTATCATACTTGTAAATACTCCAAAATTCTAATATGAAAAAAGATCAGGACTTATATACACAAAAGAAAAAAATTCTTTAATTTAGTTTGCTTGTTAATAAATTATTAATGTCAATCGAATTTATTTAAAAAGGAATAAAACAAAACAAAAAATAACTAGTAAATAAATAATAAAATAAATCTACATAAATCATTTTGTCACATTTATTTTATACACAATTCGACTCTTTTATTATACCTTCATTAATATATCTTCTAATAATCAACATGTGATCTCTTGTAATATAACTTTCATGAGTGATTCCAAAATAAAGTGAATTATTTCGTTCTTTACAACTTTCAAAAATAATTCAAAAGCATCAGTTAAAAATTTCCAATCACCACTTAATGATATATGAATTAAAGATTTTGGAGAAAATTCTATTAATCTTTGGACAATTAATAGTAATTTCTTTAATTAACATTCCAGTATTTTCAGCAGTTTTATTAATAGCATTAATAATAACTTGTAAAATATTTCCTTTTGTTTTTTCAATTAATATTGCTAATTCTTCAAAACATTATAATCCATAAAAATCAATATATTGTAGTTCTGTAAATTCTGATATCATTAAATATCGTTGAAATTCTTTAATATCCCCTCTAACATCATCATTATCATAATTATAAATTGATAGATTCTTGAAATTAATGAGTGATGTTAAAAATGAAGGTGAAATAATGTTAAGTGAGTGTAAACAGAAATCATTTAATGTATTATACTTTCTTTTTATTGCATTGCTTAGTTTGTTACAATATTCTCTCCTAATATATTTAAAAAGGGAAAATTTTTCTGCGAGTCAATTAACGAAATTAAACCAGGAAGATTTTGAGAACAATTATAAATCATTAATCCATTTAAATCTACACAAATTTGTGTCATCTCATAAAGAATTTGGAGATACAGTATCAATACTAATATATAACTATTTAATCGAGAAAAACATTCTGAAGCTCCTGGAAATAAATGATAAAGGTTGAGAAGGTTTCCATTGTAATATTTTAACATTTTTACATTGACTAACGAATAATTTATAAATTTCTTGTTCTAAAAGATTACTTTTTGTTGAATAATCAAAATTATTTAAAATTTCATCTTTAAATATCATATATTCAATATTATCTATAATTACAGCTCTTGGAAATTTACAAAAACTGATATAATTAAATGCTAAAGGTTTTAAAAAAATTGTTGATGGTAAATAAATATTATTATCAAATAAAAATCGTTTTGAAAATGTTGATAAACAAGAAAGTATGGTATTAAAAATCTTTTTTTCTGATTCTTTATGATTACAATACCAAGAATATTTTTTCCGTAATATAGACACTACTAAATTACACCATTCTTTAATAACTAAAAGACATGAGTATAAACTTTTTTTATCTAATTGTGATTCATCAAAAATAAGGTTAAAACAATTTAAATTTAATTTTGTCATTTTATAAATTAAAAGTAATTTATATTTAATGTGAGTAAAAAATTCTCAATATTAATATGCCTAAAATTGAAATAATCAACTTTAAATCGTTTACGGCTTATAATTACATAGTTACACTACACCAGAATTTATGATTTTGCCGTATTGCCGAAAGCAATTTCGGCTAGTCTATATTTTGCTGATCACGTAAATAATTGTTACGCAATGTCTTAATGTTCGCTTTTTTTCAAAAAATATTAGCCTAAAATTTTCAAACACGTGCACAAAGTCATATGATTATAAAATGAGATTTCTATTTTATCAAAAGAAAAATATCATTTGACATTCTTATTAAGATTTTGTTGAAAACTTTCATAAGAACAATTAATATAAATAGGGGTTTGATTTCCAGATTTTAAAGATTTTAAATACAATGCGAAGTACGCAAAGAATGTGAGCAGCCTAAAAATTTACCTTTTTGGTATCAATGTAAATATAAATAGATAGAGATGAAAAAAACTAAAAGAAAACTCAATAACCACAACAAATATATTTTAAATAAAGGAAAGATTTGATTAAATATGCCTTACATATACTGTTGTACTTTTAAAAAATCATAACTGACTGACAACGCAGTCACCACACATCAAATTAATCTAGTTATAAAGAAAGAATTATGATATTTTTATTTTTATTGTTATTGTTATTTTATTTTTCAACTTAGACAACACATGAATAATAAACAATATAAAAAACTTTAATTCGACAATAAAATTACATTCCGTAGAAGATGCTTTATAATAAAGTAAATAAAAAAATTAATAACTTTAATCTCAATTGCTATATTTTCGTAGGATTTACGTAATATATGACCTGCAGTATTTAAAATGAAATCCTCTATACTTCTACGCTACCGCAAAATTCCATTATATACGGGAAATAATTTTATCTTATCAACTCCTGTAAATTCCGAAAATGAATATTATTAAGAAATTTTACACAACTTCACATCATACATCTAATATTTAGCAAACAATCTTCAATTAAAGAAGAAAAATTTGAAGATCATGTTGATGTAAAAAATCTTATGTTCATTTGCACTTGGAAATTTTGTTGAAGTTGATGTTTTCTTGATTCGATGAACGTGCTGTAATGTTTTCATTGTTTGATGAATGATGATTTTGTTAATTGTTACTTGCATAGGTGGTTAGGTGATTAAACATTTATTCTTAGATCGTAGGGAGTTACTATGATATTTATTTAATGTTGATATTTCATTTATTCCATTGGATCCTGCATTTTGTTTTAATTAGGTGGCTATGTTCATAGTTATGGAAAGCTTCGAACCTAAAGTCTAAAATTTATTTATTATTTTTATTATCATCATACCATATATTAATAATTTCATTTTAGAAATATAAAAACATACCATATGACAATCAATATTAGCAGCTGAAGATGTTTCATGTAATATTCAAATTTCCGACTACCTCTTCACTTATGTACTCTCTAAAGAATTCTGCATGTTCTATTGTAATTAGATTTCTAATCTCTTCTATTGCAACGATATTATAATTTCGCCTCCAACAACCTTCGAAAAATCTATCAAAAACATCAATTGAATACTTCCACTTTCCCTTAAACATTATTTTCTTTAAAGATTTTGGAGAGAATTTGATTAAAATATCCACTAATTCATCTCCTATATTATCATTTTCATTCAAGTTGTTGAAAGCTAAATATGTTAAATTACTACAATTCAACAATAATAATTTTACATAAATCAAATCTTTAAATACAAGATATGTAGATAATCTTTCAATTTTTGGACAATTATTAGCGATTGCTTTAATCAACATTCCTGTATTCATAGAAAGTATATCAAGAGTATTAACATCGACACTCAAAATATTTCCTTTGGTTTTTTCGACTAACATTGCACATTCTTTAAAACATATCAATCCTTCAATAAAAAGGTATTGAAGGTCCTGAAATTCCAGATTTGCAAAATAATATTGCTGGAATTCTTTGATCTTTTTATAATCATTAATATAAAAATTATGATAAATATATAAACTTTTTAGATTGATGAGTGATGTTAAAAATGAATGTGAAATATAACCAACTGAACTAAATAAAGTAAGTTTATATATTGTAGAACCCTTTCTTGCTATTACTCTGCTTAGTTCTCCACAATTCATTTTCTTCTCAATTTCAATATTAAAAATTATACTTACTATTTTTAATTTTTTCTACGCATCGATCAAAGAAATTAATCCAGGAATATCTCGAGAACAGCCGTGAATAATCAATTGATTCAAATCTTTGCAAATTTGTGACATCTCATAAAGGTTATCAGAATTTGCAAAAATTTACATCAATATTCAGACTATAAAGTTGAGAAAAGCATGTTTAAGCTCCTGGAAATGACGATAAAGGTTGAAAAGAATTCCATGACAATTCTTTAATATTTTTACATTGACTAACAAATAACTTGAAAATTTCTCGCTCTAAAAGATTTTTTTTTTTAGAGGATTCAATTTTAAATACCATATCTATAAAAAAAGTATATTAACGTTATCAATATATTTACAAAAACTGGTATAATCGAATGTTAGAGGTTTTGAGAGAATTGTTAAAGGTAAGACAATATCATTAACTAATAAAAGCTGTTTTGAAGAGGATGACAGGTAGGAAAGTATTACATTATAAAGCTTTTCTAGTGATATAATGTTAATATTAAAGTGTAGACATCTTCTCCTTAAGATAGGAACTATTAAATGGCACCACACTCTATTAACTAAAAGGCAGGCAGGAATGTAAAAATTTATTATCTTTTCGTAATTCATTGAAAATAAGAGTAAGAATGTCGAAATTCAAACTATTCATTTTTTTTTTTTAGAAAAGAACTAGCAGTTGCCCATTGCTTCACACCGGGATTAATGTTTATAATCAATATATAATAAACTATGTACATAAAAATATTATATAAATAAATAGAGTTATCAACAAAAAATCTTTGAATTATTTTAATGAAAAATGAATAACATTTCTTTTTTTTATTTTACAGTTAAGTTTATATAATAAAATGATAAAAATAATTTTTTTTTTCTTTTTTTTGAATGCTTTATTGTAGTATAACTTGTACATTTATAAAAATGGTAATAGGATAATTCATTATACATATAACCTATACTGAAGTGTAACTGTGTATGGTTCTTATCTAATACACAAAATATAATATATATACTGGTATATATAAGAAAGATAATTACTATTGTTGTAGGAACGCATATTTGCTTTTATAAAATATTATTTTATTGTTAATATTCTAAGGCAACGTGTTATAATAGTTATAAAGTTTGAATATAAATAAAGTTTATTTATTATCATAAAAATTTTGAATTATTGATCAAATTCATCGAAAAATCGCCAACGAAATATGAAATCGGCGTTCATTACAATGACATCACTCTTTGTTAACTAAAAATAAAGTAGCAATATAACGTATTCACTCATTTTACCGATACAAGTTATATCAACATAAACTTTACTGACTTGTCGACTTGCCATTTCACCGACATCACATTCTCCCGAAATCATCACCATTTTGCCAATAGCCATTTTGCCGACAATCAATATAGTATCGAAATGATCATGAAATTTTGCAAGTCTTTTTTTTTGAAAATATCCTATTTATTTTTAATTCTTTATTTTTACTATGTGTAATTAAAAAAAAAAAATTATATTTTGTATTTATCGTTTCCTAAAAAACAAAAAGGGTTTCACCGAATAATAATTATTTATCATGTGAAACCAGATTACTAAATTTTTTTTAAAAATAATTTAGATCTATTGAAAAATTGAAAGTTATTTATTGAATAAAATTAATTTTATAATTACAATTTGAAAGTAAATAAGCCTATAAATTTATTAAAAGTACTGAAATTAAAACACAGTATGGAGTGAGACGCAGTTAACTGATGAATCTTTTCATGTTGATAAAATAAATATAAAATATACATAAAATGTTTATAGAACGTCCGTAAAATATGTATAAAAAAATAATTAAAAAGGGATAAAACATTTATGTATATCAGTTATTGTACATTCTCTATAATCTATGTGTTTCTGAACATTTCTTATTTATGAGAACAGTACTAATATATAATGAGCAGGTTTGCTGTTATGTTTGTATTCTTTCAATATTAAAAGCACATTTTTACTTTTATTTTATTTCATTTATCCTGTCTAATTTAAGTCAAAAATTTTAAAAAACTTTAGAAACTATAAGGTACCAGTACCA
>JADRCO010002801.1:0-12199 GCA_021464525.1 Rhizophagus sp. LPA8_4_AMF
AATTTGTGTTACTATGTTACAAAAGATTTGCCATGTCGTTCTATATGAAATTTCACGTGATACGTAATACCCTTAATCTTTTTATAAAAAAACCTTTTAATCAAAGACTTTTGGAAGGTGATTGGTTGTATCAAAGTTATTATGTATAGATATATTTTTATTTATTTCTTCTTTCCAATCTGAAAATTGACAAAACGTGAAAAACAAAAGGATCACAGATAATCCAGGAAAATGATATTCGGGCAAATAGGCGTCGGATCAATTGGCGATGCTCTTTTTTTCCGATATTCATTTCTTTCTGGATCGGCAATTCAAATGACATATCAATTAACTAAAAAATTTATTAATTGTCAGAAATACTTTTTAGCTTTATTTTAGATTCATCTGAAGTTGTTGCTATTGTATATATTAATTTAGTTTGTGTTTCTAAAGACTGTAAGTTTTAGAAATATTTGCAAGAAAGGATGTTGCATTCATTTATTGGTTTAAAAAATAAGATTTCATTCACTCTTGAAGAAATTATCAGAGAATATCATAGTTGAAATAAAATCTAATTACGCGTTCTTTATATATTTGGCTATCTGGAGAAATTATTATATGAACATACAATTGATCAGTAGTTACATAAATATGATGTAATTAATACTAATATCTTTGTTTAATTATTAATGCATAGATATTCTAATACAGAAATGATTAATAATCATACTATAATAAGTCATTTATACTCCTTTCTATAAGGAACTATATTTATAATAAAGGTGTAATAATAAAAGAAAGGATTACACAGCATATAAAGTTACAATAAGTGTTATAATATTAGCTGATAATAAAATGAAATGTCTTAGGGTTAAGTTAACATGAAAAAATTACATCGTGGTGTAGATACTATCTACACCACGATATAAGTTTATCATGTTAAGAAATAAAGAAACTAAAGGGAAGTTATTACTAGGCTAGCTGTTCTATAGATGGTCCACGATATTTATTCTCTCTGTTTGAACCCTCCACCCAGAAGCTAAGAGTGTAACTTTTCAAATCCTCGGGTATAACAAGATTAAAACCTTTGTGAGTAAATTTCATTTTTACTATCGACAATATTTTCTTTCTCGTCAAGCATATCAACCCAGACCGCTGTGCCTGCTAACACGTCTTTAGTATGGACCCAAACATTATAGCCTGCATAGTACATAAAAAGTTGTTAGAACATACAATTAATTTTTTTCCAAAATATGATTTTTAAAATAATATTTACCTTCAATGGATGGCACAAGAGCTAGGCCAATCGTTAGACTAAAGATGATGGCAATGATTTAGTGAATTTCATGAGTCATGACAAATAAGAAATAGAAAAATAGGGGAGGGAGGTTTTATTGTGCCTTTAAGGCTGTTGGTTAGATGGGAACAATTTTGATTATAAAAATTTTTAATTCTCATGAAAAAGATGGAGGTGTATATATATTGGAAATTTTTTGGGGTCGCAACGTCATATTCGATCTGCGGGTTTTAAAACCATATTAGAATCATGCATAATTGCATAGCCAATCCGCCGATAAATCAGAGTATTTAATCAGTGATGGGTTTTGGACTTTTCCAATTGGTTTTTTTTATTGGACAATTTTGGACTGTCCAAAACCAGTTTTGGACGCAGTTTTGGACATAGTTTTGGACAGTTTAATACTGTTCAAAAATTCTAATGCTTATCAACTAAAACTAAAAATAGGATAAAAATATAATACTACAATATTAAAAAAGTAAATATTTGATAACTTAAATGATAAAATATTAATGTAAAATCAAATAATATTAAAAATAATATTTAAGATTTTTAAAGTAATTTAATAAATGAATTAAAATTAAATATTGGCCAAATTAAGTCATAATTCTGGCCAAAATTAAAGTTTTTGTCATGTGATCTGTCCAAAACCTGTCCAATGAAAAAATGGTTTTGGTTTTGGACAAGTTTTGGACAGGTTTTGGACAAATGTCCAAAACGTCCAATTGTCCAATTGCCCAACACTAATTTAATAGTAAATCTCGGGGTTGCTGCTAATTTGTATTATTTCGGAATTATCATTTTCCTCATTTTCTTGTTTTATTATTTTGGATGATCTCACGAATAAGGTTAAGCACTTCGCGAGAAAGTAAATAATTTTTGTACTATGACGTTGAGATAAAGGCTTTTTTGTTGATGATTAGGTAATAATATATTTTTGAAACCACTTAAAGTGAATGGATAGAATTGTGCTTATTTTTAATTAAAGAGTTTAAATATAGACAAAAACGTGTTAATAAAAGGATAATTGTGAAAATTAAAAATGCAAAAATCAATTAATCTTTTTTTGGTTAAAATGATCGGATCATATAACGACTTTATAACATGAAAATCAAAAACTTTTTAGAAAAAAAAAATGATTTTTTAATAAGTGAATTTTTTTAAAAAAATTTACATGAAATATAAAAAAATTATTGAAAACGTAATTCTTTAAGGAGATTTTGCATTGTCAAAGAACTTAAGAACATACTTCTATTTTTGTAATTATTTTATTATCTTTATTATTATAGTAGATAGTTTGATCTAATTTATAATAAGAATTTAATCATCTATTTGTTGAAATTATTAATAAAGAATCAAGAGATCCCTTGAATGTTAAATTAAAAACATCTGAAAAATTAAAAGAATGGCATGCATAATAATGGCATTTTAATGTCTAGTTTTTCCGACCACAATTTTATTGAAACCTAATTTACAGTAATTTTACACACATTTAAAGAATCAAAATGAACCACTCCGTTCCTTAAATATATTTTTACTTGTGAAGTAATACATGCGAAAGGGCTGTCTGCAGCATTTTCTTTTACTATCTAACCATTTACTAATTGTTATACTTCTTCACTATGCCCATAATATAGGCTTTTCTTAGTATCCTTTCAAAACCTTCTTAGTAAGTTCACAATTTCACGCTTCACGCACAATTTCAAACACATAACTAATCCATAGAATCTTCAACTCTTGCTTAAAATATTCCCCAATTTCTTGAAGAGATGAATCGGATGATGGGATAAGAGAAACTTCCGGATGAACGTGATTAACGTGATTGATTTGAAGCTTAGCTATATTGGAACAACATTTTCCCGAAATGCTAATATCCAGAATGCCTTTATCCCGAATCCTAATTTTCCGAATTTTGCGAGATAGACAACATCCGAATCCCAGTTTTCCGAATTGCGTTTCCCGAAGTCCAGTAATGTATGGAAAGCCATCCTGGTCAAAAGGTTGATGTCTAGACATTATGTCGGATATATGTGAGATGATGTTTGTACATCATCACCATGATGTTTAAGACATCAACCGGCATGATGTTTTAAACATCATCATCATGATGTCCAGACATCAATCTTTTGTCAAGGATGGCTTGCAATAGCAATGTACCATCATCATCATCTATATCTATATCTATCTATCTATCTATACTATATAATAATTATTGTTGTGTGTAACCGTAACGTTTAGACTTAACCTGTATAAATATTTATTTAGCTACGTCACTCTTTTTTTATGTGATATTTATACCGTTGCAATTAATGGCTAGTAATATAATAAAAACAGTATAAATTAATTTTGAATTGCTGATCCGTATTATTTATAGTTAAGATACGCTTGATCGGCAAGTCATGTTGTATATCTAAGTAATGCATTTTTAATTTTTTTTGATTTAAACTATCGGTCTTTACCGATTTTTTTTTTTTTTTTTCAAACCAAATTTTTTCCTTTTCTTTTGAACCGATCTGAATTTTCGGTTTCCCGTTTTTTTTATTTTCGTTTTTTTTTCTTGAACCGATCTTTTACTTTCGGTTCTTTCATTTTTTCAAATTTCCCTTTTCTCTTTCGAACCACCTTTTTCTTTTTCTTTTTATTAAAAATTTTCATTTTTTTTTCCACTTTCTTTTTCGGTTTAGTTTTTTTCCCATTTTTGTCCCCTTTTAATTTCCTTTTTCGGTTTGGGAGTTTTTTTCAAACTGAAAAAATTTTTTTTCCCCTTTTCCTTTTTCGGTTTGGTTTTTTTTCCCAAACTGAAAATTTTTACATTTTTTTTTCATTCTTCCCATTCTTCCCCCGTTTTAGGTTTGGTTTTTTTTCCCAAACTGAAAATTTTTTCTATTATTTTTTTCATACTTTTCCTATTTAGGTTCAGATCAGAATCGGATGATCGGATTGATGCTGCGAGCCACGGTAGGCGCCGTTTCTTTTTTCTTATTTGTAAATTTAAGATTTTTTTTTTATTAATACTTATTTTCCCTTAACAATTTTTTTTTTTTCATTCCTTTGTTTTTTACAGTATGCGTCATAAATCAATTTTATTTATAAACATATTTTTATATTTTTTTATTGGTTTAAAAAAAAAAAGAAGATATTATAAAATTTATTTTGTTGGAGTATGCCATATAGTGTAGCTTTATAATTTTAAATTTGATAAACTTTATTAATAATGTAAAAGACATAAAAGCTATAATTAACAAAAGAAGTTATAGTTATTGATTTGATTAATTGAATTTACTTCACACTCTTAAAAAATCCATTTCTCATATTTACTTTAATATTAAAAAGTTGATTAAATATATTCTAAATGAATGATTAGCGGAATAAAAGAAATAAAATAGTATGTTTCTATCTAAAAAAAATTGACTCTAATTGTCTCATAACTAAAAAATGAAATGAGCAATGAAAAAGAATGAAAGAATTAACGAAAATAAAAAAGAAGAGAATAAAAATGTTACCAATACGAAAACTTAACCTTACAAGACATTCTTGCCAAAGTGAAAGCCGTACCTAAGAAGAAAACTGAAATTAACGACAGAAAAAGAATAAAAAAATAGATGAAAATAAAAAAAAAATAGAGGGGACTCACCATTTAACCTACAAAACATCCTTGCCATGATAGAAAGCCATACACAAAAAAAGATGAAAAACCTACAAAAAAAAAAGAGGACAGTTAATTAAAGAAATAAGGACCGCCAAAGAACAACTCCAACAGTCATTTATGAAAACTCGACCTTACAAAATGTCCTTGCTGCTGTACCTAAAAAGAAAAATGAAATTAGCAACGAAAAAGAAAAAAACAGACAAAAATAAATAAAAAAAGAAAACAAACACCAAAGAGTAATAACCAAAACTTACCGTTTACGAAGCCCAAGACTAGAAAACCTACAAAAGTGAAAAAATAGAAGGGTAATTAGAGATATAAATCCGCCAAAGAGCAACAGCCGAAACTTCTAAATTCTAATAAATTGAAAAAGAGATCGTGTAACAAAAAACAACCAATCAAATTTATTTAATATTAATAAATCACGTGGGATGCGCACATGCGCAGGTGCGCACAAATTTTAAACCAAATTACTAATAAATATGAAAATTAAAATAATTTAATATCATGTTTATTTGTAATTCTGTTTTTCTTTTCTGAATTCATAATTAAAGTTGTGGAAAACGAGTAAAAAAGGTTTAACAGAAAAATATTGTGAATTGACACTACTATTTTCATATTACTTAAAGGTTAAAACCTTGCTCCATAAAGTATTCTATTATATCAAAGTTTGAATATATTTATATCTATATAATTTGTATTTTTTTATTTTTTTATCATTAGGTATAATATTTGTAAACTGGTAAAGAATGTTTTCGCAAATAAGAACGATAATTTAAAATAGTCATATGAACACGAAATATTTTTATGTAAGATTCATTACTACTACAATAGTTATACTATAAATTCACCAACTTACAAAATTCTAGCAATTGAGATAGTTTTGATACCTTCAGTAAGTGTAGAATGGGAAATCTTTCGACCCAAGAAACCTGACTCGAATGTTGGACACGTGATTTTTCTAACTCGACTCACTATTTTTTCTAGGCACAGTGAAATGTTCTTACTTGAACACTCACAAGAGCCTTGGAAAAAAAGATAAAAAGATAAAATCCATACATTTGTTAAAGAGAGTCATCTTTTAAATTTAGACATTACATTACTAAATCAGTTATCACAAATTGATTATAATCACTATCGCCAATTTTTAATTAGCCATACTGTGTAAGTATATTATGAGGAATACACTAGGATCCCCAATTATTAAATATTAACCAATCCTTCATAATTTGAAATATTTCATATTCTTCTACAGAAAAAGGTCATAATTGGTTTGTCATAAAATTCAGAATCAGAACAATAACTCTCATCATGACCATTGTTTCCACGCAATACAAGGGAACAACAAAATGATGGACCGTATTTAGAGTCATTATTTATAGCCTTAAAATGTGATTTTCAATATTTTCTTTATTCTTAAAAGAGAATATAGAACTAGCTTTAGTAGTGCCATAGTCATATACAGATTTCCATATGATGGGATTATATTCTCCAAGAAATTCATTAATATCTTTCACTTTAATAATTGTTATAGTATGAAATTGATTGTCACAGACCTCATGAAATTTACGAGGAGAAAATCCATCTCTAGATCCACGAAGAATTAATTTAACTGTTTTGCTTTATTAAAAGGTTCATTATATTCATCATTCATCATGGTATAATACAACTTGACTAGATTCTTGAAAAATCTGGCTTCTATTTGCATTATATGCAAAAATTCTCTTTTTTTTCATTATAATGCTTTATACGTAGCTCATCATTAATTTTAAGCTTAAAATATTGATTCCAATCTTTTACCCATTTAAAGATTTCATTATAACAGCTTATTCTTTCGTGGCCTGCCCTACTGGTGACATATTTAATAAGTAAATATTTGATTCTAAGAGGATATTTTTGGTCAGTGTAAAGACATGATATTTATTAATAAAGAATATATTTGTCGATCATTTTAATTGACTGCGTCCAGCCGGATCTAATTTTCCGGGTTACACGTGATTTGGTAATCTCATGTCGATCATCCATTTTATGTACGATACGTGGATAATTTTTTAATTATAAACTCGTTTTGATCAATTTTAAATCAGTTTTTTTTTTCTCTTCATTTTAATGAGAAGAGCTTCTGAATAAAAAATGGTGTTGCTTTAAAAAAATGTTTACGTTGCGAAATAATATAAAGACTATTTGCGGGAAATACTAAATACACGAATATTATGATATAAAAAATGTATTTAATGATGTAAATATTAATTCTTAGATCAAAGAATTATTAGAAGAGTCACGTAACAAAGTTTTTTAGAATGTATTAACCTGTATACGTATGTGCATCAGAAAATATGTACGAAATAGTTGAAATTTCATATGAAGATGACAAAAAATTACATTTTCTAGAGCAATTTTAGCAACAAGATTTGAAGTACTTGAAGATTCCTATAAAATAAAATACTGTAAAAGAATCTTATGTAAATAAAATTTCTTTTACAACATTAATTCCGCTGAAATGGAAATAATATCAAAACGGCATTTATGGTTAAAAAATGTTCGTTCTAATTTTAACTCATTGGAAAAAATGAATAAATGAATAATGATATTATAGCACTTAAAAATCTTAATAAGAATCCAAGGTATTGGAAATAATAGTATTAAATTTTCAGAAATATGGTTAAATAAATAAATAAAATACGTATATATGTTGTGCCTTAATAAAATTCTGACAATTGAAATGTGTATAAATAATTACATTGGCCAATAATCATTATCCGAAATCACTTGTAACTCGGCAAATTAGATCGGGCTACCATTTTTGGAGGTGACGCTAGGGTGGTTCATGATCACGTGATACACACAAATCAGACCATCTGATAAACAGGAAAAAATGGAACGACCCACCGAAAAATGGTAGCCGGATTTATTTGCCGGTTACACTTGGTTAGAATTGTACTATTTATCGAACTTTAAGGTTATTGAACTTTAACTATAAAAAAATTTTCATTTGTAAAAAAAAAAAATAATATAGTTTACTGCGATGTGCAATATTGTAACTTTATGTTCTTTATGTTTCTAATATAATTATTCCCAATACATTATATTCTTATTAAATTCCTTCCGGGTTCTTGACATAGTTTGACGATTTTCAGCACTATATCAGATAATATTTCCATAAATATCGTTTTGGTTTATTAAGTGACTCTTCTTTTAGATATGAGTTTAAAAAAAAAATTATAGTGAAGAAAAGAAGAAAAAATTGTAAATCACATGCAATCGGCATGTATAACCGGCGAATAAATCCGGCTACCATTTTTCGGTGGCAATGCGAAGATCTGTGACTCACATTTCATACTGATTACGTAATTAACTAATTATTTACCAATTAGATGTCTCCTTAGTAAAACAATATGACAAAAGGATAATATTGCAGTGTGAGAAATTTTTCCACTTTTAGAATATATTTTATTGTAGAACAATGGAGTAAAAAAAATGGTCACACGAAACTCACAATAAACATACATCAATAAGAAAATAATGAATCAGTCATTACGAGGTGATCAATTTCTTAGTATATCAGAGAAATATCTTAAGCGATGACAAAATTGGATCTTTTTTTTAACCATTTACATGATTTATAATATTTTAATTATTAACTCAAAGCCTCAAATTAAATCAACATAATTATAGTATTCGATTATATAAGAAGGATGGAAACAGTGAAATAGAAAATATGAAAGATTATTAAATTGTTTGATAAACAAAGAAAATGTCGGGGCTTTGCAAAATTTAATCATTATTTTTATTTACCTGGATTATAAACGGCAAAATTTTAAATAAATCTAATAATTTGTTTATGTATTTGTAACAACCGTATTTGATAAAAGATATATTCATTTCATAATATTGCTGTGTTAATTAATAATCATAAACCAGCAAACCAGAAGGTGCACTATACAATCTTCTCATTTTAATGAATATTCGTCAAGCTGCGAAATGATCCAGTTGTTTCAAGACAATTAACCTTATTACAAGCTAATTTCTTTTAGAAAATAAATTATTAAGGTTTAAAATTACAATTGGCTAATAATAGTTTAATATTTACGCCAAAAATTAAAAAAGTCAAAAATGCGTTTGAATTCTGCACTCAAAAAGTGGAAAGTATCTACATGAACACTATTTAATGCATAATCATTTTCATACATACTTGTGCATTTTATATTTAACTAAACTAAATATGTCATAAAATCTGCAGAAATTTGCATATTAATTCAAATCAATCATTTCACTTTCACTTAGATAAATTAGTCTAAATTTTAATTGTTAAAACTTTATATTAAATAACCCTATAAAAAAAATTTTTCTGAAATAAACTCCGATAATGAACATTTCCAAGTTTATATTTTTCCTTGTGTTAATAGTGTATGCATTGGAGATATCAGAAGCTCTGCTGCTGATATAAATTTTTTAAATATAAAATAATATTCAGCCATTAATACTATTCATAACCATATTAGATAATAGTAATGAACTGAAAATGACCATATACATTTTCGTCTAGATACGCTTTCCTTTGCAATATGTACTCATGCTGCATTAGAAATATCAATACAATATTAAATAAGATTTGTCATTATAAAGTTATATATCGTTCAAAAATTGGAATCAAAGGCTTTATTAACAATTTAATACTATTACATGCAGTAGTGAAATAAATCCTAATATTAATTTTGGAAATACCGAATTTAAACCAGTAGAAGTACATGTAATATTTAGTAATTTTCAATTATCTTGTTGCTGAAGATGGATTAAGCGAGAAGACCACTGGATTATGATGAAGGAAACATAAATAAGTGTCTTGCTCATAATTATTTGTTAAGTTAGTATGCTATACTAAAATAACAAATCATGCTCACCAATAAAAATGATGTTTAACGAAAAGAGGACCCATAAAACAATTGAAATGCGAATAATGAACCATTTGTAATTTGTAAAGGTAATCGATTTGATGTATTTCTTCTATATATTTTTCTAATTATTCTGCGTCTTCGTTGTTTATGAATAACACGATTGAAATTAACAAGAGGAACATATAAATTCCTAGAGCTCTTTAGCGTCATTTTAACAAATAAATATAAAGGTTGAAGTGAATGAAAGTTAAAAGAATGGAAGAACAAAAGAAATTTATTAGCCACATTTATACTAATATTCATGTAACACTCTAGTATTTAAGTACGTGCCGCTCATTTGTGGATTCTTGATTGGTTTAATATTATAGTCACTTCAAATAAAAAAAAAGAAATAAATTCTTCGAAAGAAAATTCCTCGTCAAACATTAGCTTTCTATAATCATCATTCAGTACAAACAAACACTTTTCTTGGCAAATTAAAGGAACCGAATCATAAGTCTAAAAAAGCGCTTTATTTTTAGAATAGCATACAGATATAGTACAAAGTAAAAACTTTATTAAAATTGACAAGTGTCCATTCATGCATTTCTAAATAAAATATAATCCGCAGCGATACTTTTAAATCTCATCTAAGAAGTGAAAATGATATAGAGAATCTGATTCCGAATAAAAAGTTTTTTATTTTAACTTACAGTATAATTGTCTATATAAATCGATAATCTTCATATATAATTATTTATAGAATAGCAGCAGAAATTTGTACTTTTCATTGCCCAATGATATTAGCTATTGCATCATATGCAACATACTCAATATATTCAAATACTAACGAGCGTAACAATAAACAATTGATGATATTACTAATATTGTGTTTATTACATGAAAAAAAGGTAAAAATACTCCGGACACAAAATTTACTGTTTTTATCTTGCTTATAACAATGCGACTTTTTGTCTCTTGAACTGTATTCTTTTTACGACTGATCACTAAAAACCTTTCCTTTCATACCTCTATATTTGGTTGCATATAAAATATTTCTGTCATTAAATAAAAAAGATTTTATAGTGTACAAGACGAATACTACATAAATAAAATGACATGTCCTTTCGTACTTGTATATTAGCCTTTCTAAGCAAATTCTTTGTTTAACATAACGTAGGAAATCATAATCTGGAGGGGAAAAAAAACATGTCCAGAATTATCAAATTTTGGCCAGAAATAAATAACAAACAATATAAATGATGTCATGTGATTTGATAAAATTTTCTAATTCTGGCCAAATTTTATAATTCCGGCCTAAATTATATATATTATTTTCTCGTATTTCTATTTATCAGTAGCTAAAACTAAACTAAATTTATGTTTCACAAAGATAATAAAATAAATAAATAAAAAGTTGAATATGAAATATAATAAATTTTGACTTACAACTTTATTTATTCATTTATTTTGATCTTAATTGTGACAGATTTTAAACTTTTAAGCATCTTATAAATATAGCAATTAATAAAATCATGTTTTGTTGTATTGTAAAATAAAATTTTATAAACATATATTCTTCATAAAAGAAAAAAGGGATTCAACACAAATTCATTCAAATTTTATAAAAAGAGAAGAAGTTTAACGTTCATATTATCAACTTCGTCAAGTATAGAAATCGTGTGTTATGTGTGTAACCTTTCCAAGTTGAAGCAATTGTACTTTTCTGTTTATAAATTTTCATCTCTTGCACCATTCCCTTAATCGAATTAAAATTTTTTTCCATACTTTTCCCATTTAATAATATTTTGTGTATACTTGTGCTCTTCAAGCAAATCAATTGCCATCTTTGTAATTGAAATAAATTCATCAGATCAACTTTAATTGATTTTTTATTTTCTTCATGAACTAGGAATTTATGTTTATAATTAAATTGTTTGTGCAACCATTCTTTTTTATTAACGTTATTTGATAAAATTCCTCGAAAATAAGGAGAAAGATAATTAAAAATAACCATATGAGCACAGAAAATTCTCATTTAAGAGTCATTACCAACTTCAATAGTTATATGATAAAATTCATTATACTCTAAAAATTCATTTATGAGGACCCGGAAAATACATATAGAGATAGAGTCCAGCTGTAGAAACTTACTATGAGCTCTACAGTAAGCATTTCTTCAGGCCTAAACTATGATTACTATCATCCAGTTTATAAAAAAAAAATGAAACAATTTCCTGGCTTGTATTATTTAAAAAAAAGGGGACTGTATAACTTTTTGCTCATTCTATGCAACTTCTGAGTTTTCATTTATTATATCATCTCCACATGACATCCACATTCTATACTTGCCACCCATTTAAATGGGATGGGACTCCCATCCCATCCCATCCCATCCCA
>JADRCO010002802.1:0-12192 GCA_021464525.1 Rhizophagus sp. LPA8_4_AMF
TTATTATTTATTAAATATTTAATTTTTTAAGTATTTTTTTAATACTTTAAGTCAATATTTATAAGCACTTTTTCAATGCATCTTGTATTCAATAAGTACTATATATAAATATTTAATAAATGCTTTGGAAAACATTATGATGGAATTTGATTAACAGATTGGACAAGTTGTTCAGATTGTTGAGTTGCTTTAGCTATAATTTCATCAACATCATCTTCTGATCCAGTATCACTTTTACAAACACGTTTCTTTTTTGTATTATCTTTTTAACTGAAAATATTTTTTTTTGTTAAAATTTCATCTGAAAATGTTTTCAGTTTGAAGAGTTTTTCAAAAAACGGTTTTGGTTCTATTTTTTTGATCTGAAAACGGAACTAGAACCATTTTTTCAAACTGAAAATGGTTTTAATAAGGTTTTTAACTGAAAAATATTTTCAGCTAAAAGTTTGGCCAGAAAATGTTTTTCAGTAAAATTTTAAACCAAAAATCACTTTCGGTAAAATTTTTTATCAGAGAACCAGTTCAGAACTGAAAATGGAACTGAACCAGAAATTTGGAGCTCTAAATTTGGAACACTCAACTAAAGTGACTATACAGATGATTGTGAAGGTGACTATATCATCAGCAAATTTAAAAACCATTGAACAGCACATTGATTTGTGTTAGGTAGGTTGAATAACACTTTTTGAAATAGAATAGCATTAAATTAGTAAAACAATACATAGAATAGCACTTGTAATACAAATTTGTGTAACTAGTATTTTCTTTTTTAGAAGTTCATGAAATTGATTTTTTCCATTTTTGGTAAGAAGAAAATTTTCCTTTTTTGGATTTATGTAACATTTAACCTAAAAATAGTAAAGATTTACAGAATCAAGTGCTGTTCAGCCTCAAAAAGTGCTGTTTAACCTACCTAACACAAAACAACCTAAATTAATATAGCTGTTCAGCACTTTTTAAATTTAATGATGATAGAGAGTTGACTGTATTTTAAGTAAAAGTCATATGCTAATAGTATATCATAAAATTAGATCACAGTAAAAAAAAATATATAATTTTTGGTAAATATTTAAGGTCACATATAATATAAGGTTGCGTGCTGTAAGTATTAATTATTATATTTTGAATTACAATCTAAGCAGATTGTAATATTATAAACATAAGTTGTAATTTGGTTGTAAATACTATGCTATTGTAGTAATCTAAAAGATGATAATTCTGATTTACAACCATCATAATTACTTGATTTTTAGACTTACAATTATTTACAGCAGGCAACACTAATATAATATTTTATTATATATTATATTACTTGTAGATTTATATTTCTAAAATTTAAATAATTTACCAAAAATTTAACATAATTTTACTATTTATTACTTTTAAAACATACATATATTTTAACTTTTAATTTTAACATTATTATTATTAATTTTAATTCTATTAAAAAGAGCATTTAGTTTAAATATAAAAAAAAAAAAATACCCAGAATTAATAATACCTTTCCTAGTTATTTACTTACTTTTTCTTTTTTTGTAGAATTCTTTTAGAAATAATTTTAGAAAATTACTTTTACTAAATGGTAATTTGATAAACTTTTCTAAAAATTTAAAATACTTTTGAATAATTACAAATCATATGATATATCAAAAATTGTTTCAAAATTTTGGCAATTTTAGTAGTTTCATATAATTTTGGCAATTTTAATTTGTTAAAATTAATTTTGCTTTAAATTTCAACTTATTTTAATTTTTAACTAACTAATTTGTTTTGGTTATATATTTTAATTATATAATAAAAATGAATATTTTATTAAAATAAATATTAAAACAGTAAAATTTATGTATACTATTTTATTGGATTTTTAATTAGTATTGCAGATGTGACTTCTATTATAAATATCTAAAATCATAACTATCTTTAATTTAATTTTATTTATAAATATTTTAAACCAATCTAAACAAATTATTTGATTTTATAATATTATTTAATTTATTAAAAATTTTAATAAAAATTATAAAAGAAATTCTCTTCGGTTTTCATGACCATTTTTTTACTAATATTTTTTGCTAAAAATTTTATTTTTCTTTTATTTTCTTTTAATATATTCACCTTAAGCCTTTATAATAATACACTTTATTTTTCCTTTTATTTTTTCTGTTAGTATAGTTTTAACAATGAACTTTGACTTTTTTCGTATAGTTTTTGAGCATTCAATATTTTAAAACTTGCCAGTTTTTAAAGATTGTGAAGACTATACTGTACTATAAAGACTTAAGCAAAAATGGCAGCAACTGTTTCTACTTATTAGTAACAATATTTTTATTTAACACTATAGAGAAACTCAACAAAACCTTGAATAATGAATATTTTTTATATTTTCTTGGCAATACTTTATTATGAGTATTTAACTAAATTCTTGGGTTCCTTAGTGACTTATATCCATCTGTCCGCCACATCATAAAACTGGAATATCAAAGAAAATCAACAATATTTTAACTATCTCTACCTAATTGTTTTTTCCAAAGTTTCTTCTTCCTTTTTTCCTTTTTGCTAAATTCAGATTTTCCTATTTTTCAATGGCAAATAATCCAAACAAAGATGATACTAAAATGAGAAGGTAGTGGTACTTTCAAATCAGGTGAATCCTCTAACATTTTTTTTGACGTGATTTTAAACAAAATCATAATAAATTTGGATATGTACCTCTTTCAAAACTATTTTTGGATTTTGACATAACAAATGATCTTATTTTTTATTTGCCAAATATTTCTTCTGATATAGGAAATACCTTATTAAATACTTTTAATATACTTTTATGGTTTTTTGATTGGTAAATCTATAGCAACTTCTACTCATCTAGAGGAATTAAGAATAGGAACATATATAATGACTTAGATGTGGTATTTTTAGTTATCTCTTTTTTAGTTTTGTTTTTATTTTTTTTATTTTTTATTTTTTATTTTTTTATTTTTTTATTTTTATTTTTTTATTTTTTTTTCTTTATTACAAAAATTTCTTGGATGGATTTATTGAATATAATCACTAGAATATCTTGAAAGGTGTGAAGCACTTTGAATGTAAATTTAATCATGATTAGAGTTATATTTACAATAACTAATTCAACTTGGATGGATAAATTTATCAAGTTTACCGTATACATCAATAAAGGAATTAATAACATTATCATATTATTACCATCTAGCATTGCATATAGTATTCCTCTTTGAGCGTACCCCCACTTTATAAGACCTGGATATTTTACTAGGTATAAAAATTTTACCTTTGATTAGTACCTCCCTTAATTTTGGTAATTTTAACTTAATTCTGGTAAAAATTATATTTTATATCCTTATATAATACCCAGTATCTCACAAAGTACCCCTGGATATTATTCAATTTTTGAACTAGATTTTTTGTATAAGATCCAGGGTACTATATGGGCTCTTTGCAATAGAAAGGGGGGGGAAAACTGCTAAAAAAAAATTTTTTAGTTAATGCTAATTCTGGACAAATTACAATATTTGGAGCATATTTAGCATATAAATATAAATTTAATTTTTTTGGTAGTTTCCCCCTTTCTATTGCAAAAAGGTCTTTTGCTCATGAGCAAAAACTTATATTTTATAAAAATTCCTATTCTAGCAATAATATGCAGGTGACAATAGGATTATATAAATTAGCAGTATATATTTTGAATTTTGGAGGGTTCGTGAAGGATTAGAAAATTATCACAACATAGCAAATTCTTGGATATATTTCATAAACTATAAGGCAGTTTGCTAATATGAGGTACTTATTTACACACTTCTACTTATACAGGAATTAACTCTAATAAAATATAACATGTGCTGTGGAAAAAAAAATAAAAAAAAATTATAAATAGATAAATTATATTTAATCAAAATTATTTAATTATATTGATTTCATTTGGTATTGCAATTTAAGTCATATAATTAATTTTGCAAAATTATTTTTTTGATATTTTATAATAAATTAAGATAAATAGTAAAAAATTTTAAAATTTTATTTAATTTATATTAATATATTATATATAAAAAAATGTATTTTTTGAAAGCTTAGGTAGATAGATTTATATAATTATAAAATCTCAAAATCTGATTTTCAGCCTATTCCTTCCTTTTGCTAGTTTAAGTCCTATTTAAAAATTTATACAAATAATTTAATGGTTTAAGCTATATTATTATTAATAGAATTTCAAATAAATCAATTAAATTATAAAAAAATTTTTTACAAGTCTAATTACAATGGATACAATCAATTAATTCTATTAATGATTTATATTTTTAAATATTAAATTTGGTTATTTTTAAAATCACTGCTTCCAGTAAGAGTAAGGGTAAATAAAAAAAAAAATAAAAATGATAGGTAGAGAAAGCTATTGTTAAAAACTGATAATTATGTATTGATACTTTACAATTGCAAGGTACAAGTTTTTAATTAATTGGGTTTATTTTGTATAAATATTATCTTGTACTCTTGTACTTAAATATTATTAAATTGAATAGATATATGTATACGTTCAGTATGTATGTCGGAAGTTTGCAGATAAATAAGAATGAGAGTAACAAATTTTTTTATTAATATATTTATTTAATATTATGACGTATTTTTTTTTATTAAAAAGTAATATTTGTTGTATGCGTTGGAATTTTTGTCTTAAGCCGAAATTGAAAGAAAAGTCCATATACTCATAAATAAATAAATTTAAATCAAAATACTTTTTAATATACTCTGGCCTTCGGAGGAATCTATATAATAATAAATAGCATAAGCTAGGTTGCATAAAAAGGTACAGATGAAATATACTTACACTAGCGATTTCGTTTTCATCTAAAGTCTTAGACGTTACAGGACGATATCTTAATTTAACTTCTCCTGTTTTTTGATCTTGCCACGATAATGTATGTTTCATCCACTCTTTATCATTACGAGTCTAAGTGAGTTATAAATTAAAAAAACAATATGATTAAGCAGTTCAAAAAGAAGTGCTTTATAACATATTTGTTCTTCAATGGCTTACTAACTTGATAATCTTCTCGCGCATGAGCACCACGGGATTCTTTTCTAACTGCTGCTGCGTGCATTGTCTGAGCAGCATTGGTCAAAAGATTTTGTAATTCTAAAGTTTCAACAAGATCAGAATTCCAAATCATGGATCGGTCCTCAACCTTTACGTCTTCGAATGATTTGAAAATTTTGTCAATATTTTTAACACCTTAAAAATTTTTATAAGGCAAAAATGTTAAATAATTATAAATGCGTAATGAATAAATAATATATTTAAAAATTATACCCTCATCCAAAGATTCCTGTGTTCGGAAAACTGCCGCATCACGTTGCATAGCTTTTTGCATATTCAACCGGATTTCTGCAGTCCTCTTTGATCCAGATGCATTTCGAAGTTTATCTAGATTAGCAATAGATTCAGCTCCCGCATCTGATGATAATGGTTTATGAGGCATTCCTGGTTTCAAAGTATCTTTTATGTGATGTGCACAAGCACGACCAAAGACAACAATATCGAGCAATGAATTGGCACCTAAACGATTAGCGCCATGAACTGATACACAAGCAGCCTCACCAGCTGCATAAAGACCAGGAACAAGTTTGTCATTTCCTTTCTGAAAGGAATTTTTTTTAAGAATTTACATAATCGAGCGAAACTTTAAACAGTGTAGCATCGAACATACCTCATCAATAGTCAAAACTTCACCAGTGTATCGTGTAGGTATACCACCCATGTTATAATGTACGGTAGGTAATACTGGAATCGGCTCTTTAGTCACATTAACACCGGCAAAAACAGAAGCGTTTTCGGAAATACCCGGCAAACGTTCATGTAAAACTTCCGCTGGTAAATGCGAAAGCTGCAAATAAATATGGTCAGCTTCGGGACCAACACCACGTCCATCGCGGATTTCCATAGTCATTGAACGAGATACGACGTCTCTAGAGGCTAAATCTTTTGCACTAGGTGCATAGCGTTCCATAAAACGTTCGCCTTTAGAATTTAGTAAATAGCCGCCTTCACCTCTGGCGCCTGAAATGTACAAATTTATTTTTTAAATTAGTTAAAACAATAAATAGCATGTATAATAAAAAGTAAAAACTGCAATCACTTAATCATATTACGTACCTTCCGTGATCAAGCAGCCAGCTCCATAAATGCCAGTAGGATGAAATTGTACAAATTCTAAATCTTGCAAGGGGAGTCCAGCTCGAGCGACCATAGCATTTCCGTCTCCGGTACAAGTATGTGCGCTGGTACACGAGAAATAAGTACGACCATATCCACCGGTGGCTAATACAGTTTTGTGAGCACGGAATCGGTGTAAAGTACCATCTTCTTGATTAAGAGCAATAACACCACGACATACACCATCTTCCATCATTAAATCCATAGCAAAATATTCAATAAAAAAATTGGTGTTATGTTTCAAAGATTGTCCATATAGCGTATGTAAAATAGCGTGACCAGTACGATCAGCCACCGCAGCACAACGATATGCCTGGCCACCTTTCAAACAAAAAGCGAATAAATAAAGGAATAAAGAAGTAAATATATAGCTAAAATAAAGTATAAAATATACCTTGTCCAAAATTTAGACTTTGTCCGCCAAAAGCTCTTTGATAAATTTTGCCCTCATCAGTTCGAGAAAATGGTACACCATAATGTTCTAATTCAATAACAGTTTTTGGAGCTTCACGACACATATAATGTATCGCATCTTGGTCACCAAGCCAATCACTACCTTTCACTGTATCATACATGTGCCAACGCCAATCATCTTCGGTCATATTTCCTAGGGCAGCATTAATACCACCCTTTTCATATCATAAATTCAATATAAATTCGACTTACAGGCGGTGAAGGTTTAATTTTGAATCATAATACACCAACCTGTGCCGCGACAGTATGTGACCTTGTTGGAAATATTTTTGTAATGCAAGCTGTATTAAAACCGGCCTTTGCAAGACCAAAAGCGGAACGCAAACCAGAACCACCAGCACCTACAACAATAGCGTCATATGTATGATCGATAACCGGATATTTGCTAGAAATTGTAGACTGATTATAATACAATTAATATTATAATTAATAATATAAAAAAAAAAAAAAATTTAATAATTCTTACAGGTGCCTCTTTTGCTCTTAATGGTTGTGAAGCAATCACTTGTGACGCTAGTCTCGATATGTGAAAGCCTCGAGAAAATGCAGAAGCCGAAAACTATAATTTTTGAAACCCTTAACAAAATTTCTAAGGATAGTGAAATTTGTATAATATGAAAAATTTTTACCGGTTTAATAGGTTTTACAATGGTTTTGAACACTCGATACATTTTTTTTAACAACCAGGTTAGAATTCATAATCATGCGAAAAACTCGAAAAAAAAAATGCATAAATCATATGACTTTATAAGTTGAATAGATAAAAATACATAGATTGAAATTATCTAACCAATAATTGTGTTTCCATATTTTTTTAAACTCTTTTTCTATAAGGAAATATCACGTGCCATTATTCTATATTAGGTATTCCACAACATGAAAGCATTTCATACTTTCATTCTAACGGAACCGTCCTCCGAATATAGATTTTTAAGTCACCACGCACCAAAACTTTTTCTTCTTGTCTAATACATAAAAACCGACCAAAATGCTTATTAAAGTCAAGGTAGCTTTTCTTATTTTATATTTGACATGTGTTGTGACTGTGAGTCAGTAATAGATCTATAAATATTTTATATTAACATAATTCCTTCATTTTTTTTTTAGACTCTTACTGGCAAAGAAGTAGGTTTATAAATTTAACGTTTAAATATAATATACATTTATTGATCTTATATTTTGAAACCTTTTAGATTGAAATCGACATTGAAGGTTCAGATACGGTATGTTTGTTTCGTAAATCAAATTTTTTGTTCCTTTTATTCAAGTGAAAAATTTTTTTTTAGGTAGCAAAAATCAAAGAACGTGTAGAAGAAAAAGAAGGTATTCCGCCAGCCCAACAGCGTCTTATTTATGCTGGTAAACAATTGTAAGTATTGAGAATAATGTGCAAACAAGATTGAATGAAATTTTTTGTTCACTTTAATTATTACAATAGGACTGATGAAAAGACAGCCGAGGATAGCGGTATATTGGCCGGTGAAGTTCTTCATTTGGTGTTGGCTCTTCGTGGTGGAAATGGAAATTAACTCAAATGTACCTATAACAAAAAATATTGTTAATTAAACATATTAATATCACAATGTCTACATATTAACTAATAAATAATTTACAAAAACATGTAAAATTAATACAAATATTGATGATATGGATTATATACCTCCAACTAACAAAATTAAGTAAGATATACTTTTTTAATAGAATAGTTTCACATCTAAATATGAAAATGGAGAATTCGCCTTATAAATCGAAAGTTTAATATAGGGTACTTTTAAATTTTCATTAATTATAAAATATTTTCTTAAAGCTTAGTCATGAAAAAGAATAAAAATAAATAGACCTATATATTAAACGAAGTCGCAAATTACGGTAAATGCTTTAAATTTGTATTTTTAAACGCGATCACGTGTCTGAGTTGTTGTTACATCTGCATAACTCCGCATAACGCGGGCCAGAATGTCCCACTTATAACAAAGTTTCCGGTATAAAAAATGATTGGACCACTCTACGTTTCGCTTAAAATACTATTTATCATCCATAAACTCACATAAATAACAACTAATTAGCAGGATTATTACATGGATCATATTAAAAGTATCTTATGCAAAGTTAATTATACTGTTATTATTTATTGATCATATTTTGCCAATGTCTTAACTAAAATGAAAAACGGCCTTCATTTATTAAATTATTATTTGCTATACTAAGAAATTGAACCCAACATCCAAATCATTAGTTTGTGCTGAGAATTTGAGTTGTAAATGCTTCACGCATCAGAAATCTCATATTATTATATCAATAATCTTTCAATTCGTGACTTTATCTGTTGAATTTGAGGTTTAAGTTCGGAAGCTTCGTTGCTTATTATAGAAGCGGCAATAACCGCACGAGATACTCCACAGGCACGTCCCAAAGCAGTCTTTGAAGGTACAAAAACGTATGGAACATTCTGTTAAAAGTTAATTTACCTTATTAATAATTCTATCAATAAAATTTTCTATGCTGTAAAATGATTTTTATTTTCACCTTATCTTCACATAACAATGGAAGATGTAATAAAATTTCGATTGGTTCAGTGTCTGCAGTCATCACGATAAATTCTGACATTCCACGATTAAGCGTTTTGGTAGCTAAGGTATTTCAATTGAATAAATATCTTTACGAAAGATTAACTTATCCTCAAAAGGTTTTTATTTGATAAATAATGAACATTTACCTTCGTTAGCACCTTTTTTTAATTGCTTATAATGTAAAGCTTGCTGAACAAGATCAAGTATTTGACTGGTTAATTCAGCATCAGCCAAAGGGAATGCTTTAGGATTTACAATTGTTGCTGCCTTTATAAAAAAAAAGTAAAAGATTTGAGCGAAAACATATATTTTAAAGTAATACAAAATATTTACCATTTGCTAATGTATTTATATGATTTATATGGTATGAATTTAGAATTTTACTGCGAACGAAATCTAGATGTTGATTATATATATAAAGTATCGAGCAAAATTTTTGGTAACGTGACTTTGTACTACTTATCTAAAAATAGTAAATATATCGATATTCTATAAAGAGCCTAAGTTAAAAAATCAAAAAATATGATTTCAAAATTCCCAGCTTACTTCGTAGTGTTGAGGTTAATGATCACATGATTTTAGGGTCGCTGCGTCAATTTTTATAGGTATTTCATATAGTCAAATGAGGTGCGTCCGGATAAATGTTGTATAACCAATCAAAATTTGTCAAGTCACGTTACCGGAAATTAATTGAAATAAATCGCTGTCCGATTTTTTCTGAAAATTTTATTCTAACCATCAAAAAATGCGTTTAGAAAAATGTTATTTTTGTTCTTCTACAATATATCCTGGTCATGGAACTATGTTCGTTAGAAACGACAGCAAGGTACTTTTACATATGCTTTTAATTAAATTCAGAAATTATATTGATCTATTTATAGATATTTCGCTTTTGCAGAAGCAAATGTCATGCTGCTTTCAAACACAAACGTAATCCTCGCAAAGTTCGTTGGACTAAAGCATTTAGAAAGGCTGCTGGCAAAGAAATGGCCATTGTATGTTACCTTAAATATTTAATTATGTAACTAAAAAAATGAAATTAAATAGTATATTTCCAGGACTCTACATTCGAATTTGAAAAACGCCGTAATGTACCAGTTCGATATGATCGAGAACTAATGGCCACAACTGTTAAAGCTATTAAGCGGATTTCTGAAATTAAAGCTAAACGTGAACGTGTCTTTTACAAGAATAGGTAATCATTAACTCAAATTTTCATACTGAATTAATATTAATCGTTATCGGTTTTAATTATAGAATGTCTGACAACAAGGAACGTGAAAAGGCAGAAAATATACGCGAAATTCAAACGAATATTGAACTTATTGGAGCTCCTTCTGCCAAGATTAAAGCACAAATTGCCAAAGTCACTGAGAAAATGCAACAAAATAGTGATATGGAAATTTTATGATGTGTTCTTTAAAGTAAGTTCGGTTCACTCAATAATGACGTTAAATGAAATATATATTTTAATAAAATAATTTAAATAATTGCAAATGTTATTGTAATATCTAAATATGATTATACCACTTTTCTTTTATTGTTTTTAGATTTAACCTTTTCTTTCATTGGATGCTGCATCTCCCATAATATATCATCCCGATAAAGCTGTGCGGCTGATTTCACCAAATAAATTAAAATTTAACAAAGTCTCAATTCAAAAAATAAAAGAATAAAATACTTACCATTTTCAATATTGTAATTTGATTGCTCCATATAAAACTTGGCTTCTATTGGATCAATACATTTAGATCGTATCTGAAACCGTTTTACTCGCATTTTTTTTTCTTACAAAGAATTAGAATTAACATTTTATTAAACATTATGATGAATATAAGTAATTGACTAATTATTATTTACCTTCTTCTTCCGAAAACTTCTCTGATAAGGAAGGACCGACATAGTTAGGGATAATCAGAGTCGAACGAGCTATGATATTATTGTCAAATAATCGATTTGCTTTACGAATATCCGCTATCTGGAAGGAAAGTTAGTTTAAAAAATATATATAGTAAAATTAACTGTGCCTCATAAATTGAGTCAAATTACCTCAACTCCGTATCTAAAAGCCAACCCAATCAAAGTATCATCTTTTTTAACATAATGAATTGCACTATAATTACTTTTCTCGTCCAATTTCTTATCCGATTTTTCGTTGAAAGAATTTAATGTGTTGTTAGGTTTATTTAAATCATTGTAAATAACTTCCTCGTACGTTGGTAAAGAACAATCAGTGTATGATGTATTACTATAGGTAATTGAAATTTTTTGACAAAATGGACAATACGTATAATATCTTCGATTCTGTTCTAAACAGCTATCACAAACCCAGCGAATACAACATTTAGTCAAAAACGGGATTTCAAGAGACGAAACTGAGGCAAAAAGAACATGACAAATAAGACAAGATTTATTTTGCATATTTTAAATTGATATGAAATACTACGGGGGAATTCTACAGTGAATTCTACGAGGAATATATATATACTGTATGTATCCGTGGCATTTCTGAAATGTGTGACAGGTTATGCCGATTGCCGAATATATTATTTTAGAGTACAACTGTAAATGTCAATTTGTTTGACTGTCATAAATTTGACTTCGCATTTTTCTCGTGTAATGTTTATCTTAAAAGAGAAGAGAAAAGTTTTTTATTGCGTTATAAACCGATAAACAGAATTAATATGGCTGATGATGATTAACCAATCAAATTCTTGTCTCTGTTTGTACGGTCAGGCAGAAAATTTGATATTTCAGAAATGCGAACCCGTGATGGCGTGACGTACCACATATTGCTATTACTTTAACTAATATCATAGACCTTTATTTCCAATAAATAACATCTTACAAAATTACAAACCAAAATTTATTGCAAATTTAAAAAAAAAAAAAAAAAAAAAAAAAAAAAAAAAAAAAAAAAAAAAAAAA
>JADRCO010002803.1:0-12190 GCA_021464525.1 Rhizophagus sp. LPA8_4_AMF
TCGCATCGCGACGAGGTGGTATTGGCTCCGCCAATGCCACACCCACCCCGACGACCGTGATCAGGATAATCACATGATTGGTGACAATTAAATCTCACATCCCAAACTACCCCAGCAATACCATAAAAAATTCACAGTCACGTGACATTTTGGCCTGCATTACGGAGTTATGCACTAATATGTGAAAGTTATCAGTGGCTGACCAGTGACAAATAAGGCGTGACGAATAAGTTTTCACCTACTCGAAAAAACTGTCCTTCAGATAAATATAAACAATGAAAATGCGGAGGGGCGTGACAGATGTGAAGAATAATTTACTATGATCATGTGACTGTGAATTTTTTATGGTGATGCTGGGGAAAATCACATCCCATATGAAATCACGTGCTAATGCATATTATATATAAGGCTGCGCCACCAACCTGGCACACAAAAAAGTTATGCCAGGAAAATGGTGAAAATGTTTCCACATTCCACTCAGCCATGCTGTCTACTTCATGAAATAAGAAGCAAAATATTCAAATTTATAGATACACCTATTTCACTTACTCTTACAGATTGCAAATGGTATGTCATCTCGCAAGATCCTCATGTCCGTGCAGAATGGTTAATATATAGATATTGCACTTTATTTCACGCTGTTAGAGGAAATGATATCTTAACACTTGATGCTGTTCAAACTTTGCTCGCAAGAAATGCGTTAATTTATTTTATACATCATCTACTAATGCATTTTGGGACTTATGATAAAAAACTTAAGATCCAACATAATGTAAATCAAATTGATTTTGATGGGATTCGTGCCTTCAAGAGAAACTTGGGCTAGTAACTTACCTTTACCAATTTTACTTAATTAATTCTAATACTTAAGTGATCAAGTGAACTTGCAACTAAAGAAAATGATATGGAATTATTTCATTTTCTATCAGCCGTTCCTCTTCAAAAACTTCTTCAAATTCTTAACAATATTGAAGATTTGATTTTAAATAAAAAGTTTGTTTCTGCCCATCCTAAACCTGTTTATGAAGATATCACTGGTTATAATCAATTAATACGAGCGAGAGCTCATGAAGATTATTACCCTCCAAAGGATAACTATGAAAATATTCGTCAACATAATGTCGTGGCTAGGGCGATATTGATACATCCTGATTTAGTAAATTTATGGAAGAAAATTGGTTATTACAGAATTTGCAGTGGTGCCAACGATCTCGTGATGCAAGGCGCCTTTTTAACTTTATTTCCTCTTACTCCACCATCTAATTGGAGAGAATTCCTGACATTAATTCCATCGTAACGCGTTTAAGACAACTCCTTGATCTTGGGTTTCAATTAACAGGAATTGTTATGGAAGCAGCATTTCATTTATTTGAACATAGATTAAATGAGATTGGGGATCTTCTGATGGATTCATTTCAAGTAATTCGTAAAGAATTATAGATTAGATGAGATTGGGGACCTTTTGATGGATTCGTTTCAAGTAATTCGTATAAATCCTGAAAGAAATTATGAATATTTTTAATTTATTGTTATTCTTAATTGATAGAATTGATCAACCAGAAGAAGCTCTGGAAAACGCACTAAATCATTACAACGTTGGGTTTAAATATGATGCCAATAATTTAATATATATTTAAAATAAATATTTTTGTTAAATAATTTTTTTTCATATTGAGGTGATGCTAAAATAGTAAACTATTTTATCACGGGTGCGGAATAGGTGCAAAATTACTGCTTCCTAGTTTAAATTGTATAGACTGCTTAAGGATGCATGAGTTGTATATGAGTAGACAATAAACGTCAAGATATTGCAAAGGTGACTTTGAAAGCAATATTTTTTTATTGCTTTGCTAATTTTGTCGGTATTTATTTGTAGCCTTTATGTTATATGTCATAGTGAATAAAAACTTAACCATCCGGTAGATTCAGTTTTAATAACAATGAAATGTAAAAACGAAATCGTAAATTCATGAATTTTATTTTATATCATAATATACCCAAGAACGATTAATATATATATACAAATATACTGAGGTTTCAAATCTGGTATAAGTTAGTAAAATAAATTTAGATTTTAAATACTACGTGATTTATCATAGTAGGAAACAATTCTTAGTAAACTTCACCTAATAAGTAGATGACATAGGAGGAAATAAAGGTAAGATGATGTAGGAAGTATGAAACATTCTTTATATTAATATAATACGGTCTAATTGGTCTAATTATAAATCACATGTTACAAATATTTTTGTTACAAGTAGAAATACGCAGTTAAGAATGACAAGATCATCTAGTAAATGTCCTTCGCTACGCTCCGGACAATAAAGAGTAATAACGCACGCACTTTTCTTAAAATATACTAATCTAAATTATAATTTCATCGGTTCCTCGTGAAACGCGTAAATAAAGCTTTACAAGCAAGCTTTCTTCAAGACTTAATTTTTGTTGTGGAGATAATGGTATTTCATTATTTTGTGTGTTTATATCAAACTCTTCATGATTCAATAAATCTTCAATTATCGAATGAGGTAATAATTTACATCTGACATAATAATTCGTTGAATGATATGGATAAATAAATTCATGGTCGTAATTAAGTTTATAATCAGGATCATTGTCATCAAAAAAATCAGAATTTTCTTGAATAATTTTATAAGTTATTAAGAAAAAATTTTTATCGATTGATGTACTATGAAAAAACCTTCCTTTATTAAATAGCTGACGTTGCATAATTACTGCGACTGGATTATTAACAGTAGCCGATGAAGCAGACATATTTTTTTTTTTAGAAGCAGATGAAGATTTATTTTGTAATTTAAATAAAATGAAAAGATTATGGTATAATTGAAGTCAAAATTCGGGGTTTATATAACTGTAAGAGTATTAATATAGTACTACATTTAAATTCCAAAAATATCTCCATTCTTTTTTTTTATTGCAACTTACTTATTTAATTTTGCTTGATATCTTTGATATCTGATTATCTTACAAATATCGCGTCGTTATGGTTACCCAGGAGTCAACTGTAACAACTGTAATTTGCATCACGTGGCAGTGCATTAAAGTAGGATCGACACATATTTATGTGTGTGCACGTGACGTTCTTGATGGCGTTATTACTACTGTATGATTGATCATTTACTAAAATTAGGAAAAGCAGGGGCAAAATCTAGTGATGGGATTCCCATGGAATTTGCAGGAATTTATCGGGATCTGTGCGAATTTTACATTAGTAATACTGTACAAATCTCATAAAATTCCGCGTAACGGTTAATTAACCCCCATCCCTAGCAAAATCATGCAGCGTTGTACAACTTGTACATGCTCATTTACTTAGTATAAATTGATTGTAACACAAGTCGCACAGAATTTGTGTGATATAATGAAAAATAATAAATTTGGTTAATATATTAATATGGTCGATCCCACGCTTTGTTTCATGTTGGAAATGACTTTTTAACACTTCAGGCAATCAAGGATTTACTCGCAAAGAAATGTTTTAATTTCTAGATATACAACGTCTATTAATGCATTTTGGATCTTTATTCTGTATTTTTCATAGCAAAGGTGCTTTTACAACTTTAATCTATCATGTGTCAATTAGATATTTGTTTTTTTTTATGACGAAAAACTTATAGAACTTAAGATCCAACGTAATGTAAACCAACTTGATTCTGTGCTTTTCAAAAGAAATTACGTTGTCCTTCATTGGGCTAGTATTTACCGCTACCAATTTTTACTAAATTAATTACCGAAGAATATAATACCTTAGGTTATCATGAACTTGCAATAAAAAGAAACGATACTAAATATTGGAATTATTCATTTTCTATCGGTGGGTCCATTTTTCATTAATAATGCTCCTCAAAAACTTTTCAAAACCTTAGTGATATTTAAGATTTGATTTTAAATAAAAAGTTTATACCTTTTCCACCTCGTTCTAAACCTAGATATCATAGAGTATATTAATGCAAGCGAATAATACCCTCCAAAAGATGATTATGAAAATAGTCGACTTAATGTCGTGGTTAAGGCGATGTTGATACATTTTGATTCAATAAATTTATGGAAGAAAATTGATATCATGTAACGTCAACAACTTCGTGCCTTTATACAAACTAATTTGAATTTACTATTAATATTACAGTTTATTACTAGTTGTATTTACATAAATTAAATAAAAAAATAAGAAAATAAAACAAAATATGAAAATTTCATCCCCTATCAAAACCAACTATTGTAACTAAAACAAAAAGAAACTTTGGATTTCTTTCTTTAAGAAATTTAAAGTCTCTAGAAGTAGTCTTAAGAAATAACCTATTCTTTCAAATAAACAAAAAAGAAATACTAGTACGTTTCTTTAACTCAACTAGACAAACAGTTCTCCAATTTACCTATAAGTTCGGGTTCATCCAAGTCAGGCAACCTAAAATACAAAAAAAAAAGAAATTTAAGAACGGTTCTTTAACTTAATTGAAAGCCAAAACTCCCCTCATATATTACCTGCAATCATCCAAGTCTCCAAGGGTCAGCATTCCTATAGAAAAGAGATCCTGGCGACCTACAAAAAGAAGGAGAACTCCAGAACGTCCAACCTACATAAAAGAAAAAGAATCATGAAGCGTCTGATGGAAAAGAAACTGAAACAATCTACAAAAAGAAAAAGAATCCTGAACTGACCTACAAAAAAAAGAAGACTTTTGAAGCATCCTATAAAATGAGGCTGAACAACCTGAACCCAACCTACAAAAAAAAAAAGAAAATCTGAACCGATCTGCAAAAGGAAAAAAAATCCTGAACTGTCTTACAAAAAAGAAAAAGACTCCCGAACCGATCTATACAAAAGAAATAAAAATTGAATCATCCTACAAAAAAAAAAATCTGCCCTATGAAATAAAAAAAGGATTAATATAAATAAAAAAGAAAGGGTAGCAAGTGGGAATAAAAGAATAAATCAAAAAAGATTTTTTTTAAAAATTAGGGATGACGAAGTTAGAAAAATAAAAAAAGAATGTTTTCATAAAAGGGAGACGTCAAAGTTAGAAAAGTAAAAAGTAAAAAAAAATTTTTTATAAAAGGTGATAATAAAAAAAAATTTTTTTTAAAAAAGTAAGGGTAACGAGTGGGAAATAAAAGAATAAAATGAAAAAAATTTTTTTTAAAAGGGTGACGAAAAAAAAAATTTTTCTTTTTAAAAGGGGACAATGAAGAAAGAGGAAAAGAAAATTTTTTTAAAGTAAAAAACAAAACAACAAAATAACAAAAGAAAAAAATAAAAAAATAAAGGAAAAAAAAGAAATAAGAGATAGATCAGGAAGATCAAAGTAAGGGTTTATATATATAAAAAACAAAAAATGTCATGTGATCACGTTATGATACGGAAATCATTAACTAAAAATATTGTTTAAATACGTAACCTCAGATTCTGTCTCATAATAAAAATAAAAATAAAAAATAAGTTTAAATACTGAATTTGTATACGGAATCTATAAAAACGTATCATTTCCATATCTGATATACAGATTTCTTATAAGGGATGAGCATTTCGCGATAGATAGAGCTATAACGTTTATTGCTAAAATCAAGAAGGCTCACTATGAACCCGGTGATGACATATGGTTTTTTGGTTTGAAATACTGTTTAGCTCTTGGTTTACCCAATTATGTAATCGGAAAAGGGTTAAATATTTAGAATTAGTTAATATTGCATGCCATACGTACCGGTACGATCGTCAAAGAAGCAGGTGTGGAAAGAACTTTTTTAACATTTAGAGTAATGAAAGAATACCTAAAGCAACTTTGTTGTAAATGATAGTATATGTTGTTAAGTTAAAGGTTTAATATATTAAAAGATATTGTAGTGGCTTCTCTCTAGATTTTAGTCCCTCTTGGAATATTAAAAATTTATCATTTGACCGTAACAGTTCCATTATTTTCATTATTTTTCATTATTCCAATGCTCATTCTTAAAAGAGATATTCCATGTGAGTTAGATCCTGATAATGAAAAATATTTAAAAAATAAAGATGGTGATTGGTTGCTTCCATTTGGACTAGATCCTATCTACGTATTCAATATGTATGGACGTGGCTCATTTAATCATTTATAAGAAAATTATAAAGATAAAAATTTACCGACTGTAACGTGCAACAAAGTCTAAAGTTCAATAGAAGGCTACGACAGTTATTTTGATTGCCAGATCATAATAACGGTTGGGTTAGGTCCAAAACTAATTTTGGTAGGGATTGATGTTTTATCGCAAAGCAAGTTAAAAATACGTCTGTGAAACTGAAAAAATAACCCTCTTTTAATACTTACACAAGCCAGAAACTTACTGAATTGTATTCACTTAATACTAATAATTTAATTATATCTTTTCATTTAACAGTTAAAGAAATTTCTTAGATTAATGTAAATGTTTAAAATTCTAAGAATTCTAAGATACTTCATGTTTAATCGTCATTCCATCCAAAAGAGCTAATTTATTTATTATCTTCTACAGTCTTCAGAAAAATCGCATTCATGAGCTTAATTTTTTATTTTAAGTCTAATAATTGAATCAAAGTTCTACAATTGTAGTCATGAGGTATTGAGATATGCATAAAAAATTCGTATTCTTCCATTTTACCGACCAGTTTTACCTACTGACTTCACTTTGCTGACTTGTCATTTCACCTATATCACATTTTCCAACGAATCACCATTTTGCCGATAGTCATTTGCCGAAATGATCAACATAGTATCACCATGATCATAAAATTTTGCCTTTTCATTAAAGATTTTTTTTTTTGAAAGTATCTTTATTACTTAATTATTCTATTTTTACTATATATGATTAAAAAAAATATTGATATTTGTATTTATCGCTTTCCAATTACTAAAAAAACGAAAAAGATTTCACCGAATAAATAATAATTATTTATCATGTGAACCCAGAAAGGCCAGAATGCTAACATCATGAAATTTTTGGTAGATCGGTCCAAGTAATTCTATATGGATTAGTTCAGAAATATGTGTCCACCCTTCGTTAATAGATAAAAATAAATTAAAAGAAATTATACATAAACGTGAATAACCTATAACTAGGAAACCTCCCGGTTGTAAAATCCAAAAGTAATGGTAAATAAGGAGTATTCGAATCTAGAGTTGGTCAAAAACTTAGAATTGATAAAATCCGACGAATGATATTCAATCACGTGATATGTCCAATCAAATATTGCACGTGACGAATTAAATGTGATCTAGCCTTTTGACAGAGGATCACATTTTTAGAGTCAATTAAATTCACTACCAGTTCACAATATGACATTTTATTAATGTATTCTTTGAAAGGTTGCATTCATGCTAAAAAAGTTGAGATGAAAAAAAGCATTTTGATCAAGCATTAGTCGTCAACAAACGCGTTGTCGCCTCAATTAAGTGCTTGTTGAGACATGAAATATGATACGCATAACAAATTTAGATGCATGAAATATATTTATAGTTATATAAATTTTTTTTATTTTTTTTTTTTTTAGCCTTTATAAGAACAACGCATATAGGAAGGTCAGCCTGTCGATCATTTTCTTTTTATTTTTTATTTTTTGCTTTGTTTAAACTTCCATTTATGTCAATGGTCGGGCTAATGATGCTGATAATTAAATATGGTTAGATTTTGTTCGTATTACATAAATAATTGACCAATAAATAAAGAATTCCACAAACCCTTTCATTATATATCCATATATAGAAATCGGTTAAAGAAATATGGTAAGTTTAGTACGCCCACTAAAAATTCCATATTTCTTTTTTTTTTTTTTTACTGAAACCATGTGTGCAAAGTGATTACAGTTGCCATTATTTGTATTAATCCTTTATTAAGTTTCCGAATACATCTTTATAGCCATAATGATGAAATATGCAACTATTGTGTACACTTTAAAAAAAACTTTAATAAATTCAATATATAACAAAGTACTGTACAATAAATAAATAAATAAAAAAAAAAAAAAAAACCCAAAAATAAAAAAATATTTTGAAAATAACACCAAATTTTTTTTTTTTTTTTGTTCAAAAGTACGTTTTATATATATTATATATTATTTATATATAATTCCAGAAGCGAAAATTAATGATAAACAAAGGCGTTCGAATCCTTACTTTTTTTGGATATAAACATTAAATGTTTATGGAGTTTACACCCAACAATTCCGTTTTTTGTTGTACAAAATTAACGTATAAGTAATCGTTCGGAATAATATTTCCTTCATATTGTTATTCTTTTTTGTTCTCATTTACTTTCTTATATATATATATATATATATTTTTTTTTTCGAAAAAAAAAAATAAAATGCAATCGTTAAATTACGAGCTAAGAACAGAAATATTTAAATTTACAAGTACCCCCTTTTCACTTTCTCTCACCAATCATGAATGGTATACTATTTCTCAAGACCCTGACGCCCGAGCGGAATGGTCAATTTATAAATATGGCAAAGCTCACGCTTTATTTCACGCAGTGAGACTCGGTAACGGTTTTATAACAGAAAAAGTTATCGAAGCTTTACTTGGGAGAAATGCAATAATTTCTAGATATTTTTTACAACGTTTATTAATGCATTTTGGCACTCATGATGAATTACTTAAAAGAGAACGTAATCTACATAATCAAATTGATTTTAGTGCAATTCATGCATTTCAACCTCCTCCATGGGCAAGTAATCTTTCTTTAACAGTATTTACAAAATTATTGACTGAAGGGTATAAAGTATTAGATGATAATGAACTTGCAACTAAAGGGAATGATATGGAATTATTCCATTTCTTGTCTGCTGGACCTCTTGTTATTAATTACGCTCCTAAAAAACTTAAACAAAATCTTGATGAAATTAAAGACTTAATTTCAATTAAAAGATTTATACCTTTCCCTCCTCGTCCAAAACCAATTTATGAAGATACGATAGATTATATTCAATTAATGCAAGCAAATTCACATGAAGAATATCCGTCGAGAGACGGTTATGAGAATTATCAACAACTTAGTGATGTATCTAGAGCAATATTAATTCATCCTGACTTAGTTAATATGTGGAAAAAGATTGGATATCATGAAATTTGTAGTGACTTTAATGAACTAGTAATACAAGGAGCCCTTTCTAACTTATTTCCTCGTGATCCACCAACCGAATGGGAACGTCCTGATACAGATACTGTTATTAAACGTTTAGAACAACTTATTAATGTTGGATTTAAATTAACTGATACTGTTGTAGAAGAAATACTTTATTCATTTGAACATAGGTTAAATGATATTGGAGATCTTTTAATGGATTCATTTCAAAAAATTCGTGAAGAATCAAAATCAATAATTGCTAGTTCCTGCCTTATTCAAGCAATAAGACCTGAAAGATATCATAGAAAATTTGATTTATTGGAATTTTTAATTAAATATATTGATGATCAACCTGAAAAAGCTTGGGAAAAAGCATTAAAACATTATAATGTTGGATTTAAATATGATAATGATTCAATAAAATCAGTAGAAATGAGATCATTATCAGTTCATTCAAATATTTATTATTGGATACTCAAAATTTATGGTCCAAATTCTGAAATTACACATAAATGTTTTGAAGATATCATTGAATCGAGAATTTGGATAGATATACAATTACAAGAATATTCTGGAATGGATGTTCCGGAACAACTTACTGCACAAGCTTTTAATTCCATTTGTTCTATTTATCTTGAATTTTGTAATGAAAAAATTCCATTTAAAAAAAATTATTTACCATATTTACGATTAGCAAGTAATGTAGAAATAATCAAACCATTTTTTGAAATAAGCTTACCAATAATATTTGGTTTACAATTAAAGAAAGAGTATGAATCACCAATTGATATTAATTATGAATATGATAGACCTAAAGTTAATAATCCTCATAATCAAAATAATAAGAGAAAATTTAATGAGACAGAGATGAATAATGATCAATCAAATGGGAATGAAAAGAAAGAATGGTTCACGTTACTTGAGGAAATGTATTATGGTCCAATTCACGCAAATAATTCAGATATTCCTAGAAATTTTAAAAAGAAATTTGAAGAATTTTGGGAAAAAATTACGCCATCGCAAGTACCCGTTGTTGCTGAGCAATCTACGGGAGTTATTCCAAAAAAATCTAAACTAAATTAATTACGATTACTTGGGTATAAATTATACAAACAAATTAGGTATGTAAACAATGTTATTACGCATATTTATCAAATCATAATCAATTTCCATAACTAATTATCACAATAATATATTTTTTTATATTAAAAACAATAGTATTAGAATGTGCTCTCTCATTTTCTTGACGCTGTTTATGATGATCATCTCAAAATTTCTTTATACCATTGGTCCTCTAGTACGAAGCACGCAGATTGTATACATTATGGTTTAATTTATTTTTATAAGAGGTATATAGGTAAAGTCAATTTAATTATAATCGAGTTTTTTTATTCGCTCTTTCGTTTTAGATTCAAGTAAAATAGTATGGAGCATTTAAAAATATTTAATAAAATTTGGAAGAATTTTTTTTTTTTATCGACCGCCGTTGTAATATTATTAAAAAAATATTTTATAGTAAATAAGGATATTTCTTCATATGGGCGCAATTTTGGAATGATTTTATAAGTCTAACCAACTCTTTCAGGTAAAGAGGTGCGTCAATTGTATATATATATTAAATCTAACCAATTTTCCCAGGTGGTAAGTGCGTCATTAATTCCAAAAATGCGCCCATATGTACCGAATTGACTGTAAAATTTAGATTTTTCTACTTTTAATAAACGCTTTATCGATGACGAATATTTATTGACGTATGAAGATGATGTCTCAAGTGTGAGATAGAAACTGAAATAATATATGGTTAGAAATTGTATAACAGAATCGGTCATCATACTTATCCCATATTATGCGTTCATATAGCTCATCTGTATCCCTGTAAAAAAAGTCGATCCGTCTTTTCCGTAAAAGATATTTCCGGAATTAACAACTCTTATATCACGGAATTTTTTCCATTTTTTGCGAATGGATCCGTGAAAGGCTCATTTTTACGGAGTTTTTACCTAAATAACGGATAAAATTTTTTATAGGAAATATGACAAATAAAGCTTCATACTTGAAGTAAAATTATCATATGACTTTAATGTTAATTACGCATTAATAAGATTCATTTTATTTTTAGATTAAACATTATTGTTCTCGATTATAGGTATAAGTGCTCATTTTATTACACCTTTAATATTTGAAAATGATGCTTTTTTAATACATAAAAAATTCGTTTATTAGAAAATTTTTATACCTTATCTGTTATTAATTTTAATCGGGTGATATCATTTGTAAAAATCGGTAGGTAATATCACCTGACCAGAAATGACGTAATTTAAATTTTAGGATTTTAACCAGTGAGATTTTCAAACTTAAACATGTGTGCGGATGGCGCACACCGTATGGTGGGATCATGTGCGGAAATTGTGGTGGGTAGTGCGCAAATGTCACAAAGCGACACATGAATAATTTTTTAATGGTGCGCAAAAAAAATTTTATCACCGTATTATGTAAATTTAGCCACTAAGTTTTTTAAAAAAGAAGCAATGTAATAATTATAGTTGTACAATGATACTTTTATTTTTCTTACAAAATTGAATGTACTTTATTAATTATTGAATATTATATTAATTACATATTTATGAATTATTAAAAATTATAAAAATGTTCAAAGATATGAATATTTCTATTCATTAGCTCGCCGAAAATATTGATTTACCCCAGTAATTATATGTGTTATCCCAATAAAATTTATGAAAATCATCAGGTCCGTTGCAAATATCATTAAATGCATATTCAACGTGTCATAGTTCATCCGATTTCTTAATTTAGACTTGGTTAATTTGTGATGAGAAAATACCTGTTCAACATGAGCATTAGAAAGAGGAATTATTAAGGCTAGTTCAACAATCTTAGAAATTAATGGATAATCTCTAATAAAATGAGGTTTCATATTCCAAATATACCCCCATCCCTTAACAACCCTATAAAAAAAGTGGATACATTTTTTATATGGAATTTATACGGAAAAATACGTTTACATATTGAAAGATACGTTTTTCATACGGAGAGATACTGAATTGGTCAATTTTCCATATCTCAGTATATACGTTTTTTC
>JADRCO010002804.1:0-12186 GCA_021464525.1 Rhizophagus sp. LPA8_4_AMF
TTTTTTTTCTAGAAACTCCTTCTAGTGGTTTTGGGCTAAAGAGGTAAATATTTTGAGAGAGGTCTTAAAAGTTTTTTTTATATATTTTTGACATTTTTTCTTACGTAGAAACAGGTTTTTGATCGATTTTAATCGGTACTGCACCACATAACTGATGATCAGCAAATTCCGCAAATCAGCGGATATGATTAGAATTAATCATTATATTTACGAAAATAGGAGATTCCAAACTATTATTAAAAACGCTATAAAGATTCTATTTCACAAGTAGATCATCAGCAGTAAGGTTGCTGGAGAAACTAGAGAGTTTTGGCAAGTTGGCGAAATGCCAAAACTGCAAAACTTTGCCAAAACTATATGAAAGTTTTATTAAAAAAGTTGGCGAACTTTAAAGAAAAGCAAAACCTGCCAAAACTTATTATAAATGGCGAAACTGCCAAAATTTTGCCAAAATAATAATAAAACTATAGTAAAATCTTAGAGAAACTAATCATAGGATTTTGGAGAGGTTTAGACAAGTAATCTTAATCAGCAGGATGAATAGTACGATCTACAGCTATAAAATCTGGACCTGTCTCATTACTGTCTGAATGATCAATATTTTCCTCTCCAACTATACCCATCCAATTTTGAATTATACGCACTCACTGCTCTGTTGAATTAACAGTATCATCATTTTTAGAGTAAGATGTTTTTTCTACAGGTTGTAAATGAGTATCATCTTCATCACTAACTTGAATAATATCATTATCTTCTTTTTCTTCAATATCACTATATCCACTATCTTCACTATCAGAAGTTTCATAAGGTTGTATAGGAGTTGCAATATGATTTTTTTTGTAAAGTTTTTCAGATTTTTCAATTGCTATCTATTTATTTTTACGTAAAATATCACTCCTCAATTAACTTATTCCTAGTACTTTTTTATGCTTTTAGTAAAACTAAAATTAATTTATATGAAACAATTAATTAAATTATAAATATTTTTTACATACATCAAGCCGATTTTGACGTTTTGAATGTAAAAATCCCATGTTTGACCAGTGTCTTTCTATCGAAGCTGAATTAACACAAATTCCATATAAGTGAAGAGCAAATTGTGATAATTCAGGCGTATTTCCTTTTGCTAAATTCCAAAAATCTACTATATTTCTACTAAGCTGATTAAATGTTTGCATATCAAAAGGATATACTTCACATTGATATGAAAGATATTCTCGTAAAGTATGTTGTGGCACTTTATTAAACCAGACTTGATAATAATAATTAACCCATTGGCCAAAATGTGTATAAGAAAGATTCTGTATATTTTTAGTAAAAAGTGAAATACGATATTGTAGATGAAAAACTAGAGATAAAAGTAAAAGAGGTTGTTTCCACTGATTCTATTAATGCTTAAGGCAGGTGATCATATTATTAGAAAAATTTTCATTTGGATGATCAGAAAATACTTTAATTATCCATCCAAAGGTAAGAACAACTTCATAAAGTCGTGCCATATCCTTTTGTAGTTTATTTAATGCAACACAGAGTGGTAAAATTAAATCTTGGAGTTCATATAGATAAATCCAAAATTTGGATCATTAATAATGGCAATTATATTAGGAGGAAGGAATTTTTTTGTAGAAGTTGATATATGCCTTTGTCTTTGTGAACCACTTCGCAATGTGGAAGGACCTTCAAGACGTTCAGACGTAAATTTTGTAACTAGTGTCTACTTAAAAAATAAAAATTAATGTTAAATAAATTATTTTAAACTTAATATTAAGAAATTAGAAATGCAAAATTTCCAAAAAATAAATTACTTTAAGTGCTGCTTCTGTTTTTAAAATACTGTTAAAGCAAAAATAATAACTATTCCATCGTGTCTCACAAGGACTTGTTAAAGCATTGTTTTACCATACAATGACTTTTGCTCAATTCTTAGTAAACCCGTAAAATAAGCTGATAAATGAAAATAACTGACAATTTTAACAGCTTTTGTAGAAGTTTGTTGATAAACACTCGACTCCTTAAAAATTTCTCCTACAATTAAATTCATTTGATGAGCCATGCAAGGTAGAAAAATCTTATTAGGATATTCTACTCGCATGATTCTCTTATTAAAATAAATAAAAATAAATTAAATATAAATAAAAATATTATTTTAAGCTAACTGAAAAAAAAATAATTTGATTTTTATAATAAAATTACAAGAAATACTTAATACATACTGCGTAACAGCATATTCACCTGCTGAATCAGTGACAAAACAGTTGATTTAATTTTATTTTTTTCAGCCTCTATCATTATATTTTTAATATGATCAATTACATTTTCAGTTTTTGATCTTTCATCACTGATGTCTTTTGCGCCCTAAATAAGTGTATTACCCGTTGATGTTATAAAAACAACACCAAATAAATGTTCCTATTTAATGTTGGTTCATCCATCACATGTTACTGTTACTCCAATTTTATCATTTTGCGCACTTTTTGTAATTGATTGCCTCAACATTTTAGTTGCATGTGGTAAAATATGATCACTCATTCTTTTTCTGCTTGGTAATTTCAAAGCTGGTGCAATAAAAGTAAAAACATCTTTTGTTTCTTGATTTTCAAAGAAAGTAAAGGGCAACCCATTTGAAACTTGCATTCATAAAAGTAAAGTTTTAAAGTATGGTTTATCCCTCTTTGTTAATGGTCATGATACATAATTTGTAATACAAGATTGAGTGGTAATAGTAGGTTTTAGTAGTTTCACTATATCTTCCTCTTCCTCTTCTTCTTCCTCCTCATCACATTCTGAATTTTAATAATTTACAATGTTAGAATTAAAGAATATTAGAATTAAATAGAGCTCTGAATTTGACCTGACAGATCAAGTGATCTGACAGGTTGACCTGAAAAATTTGGGTCAGATAGCAAATTTTATGACCTGACCTTAAGTCAAATCAGTCATAGTCAGGTACTTGACCTGACCGTTAACCCGACATACATTTGGGTCAGAAAGAAAAATTTGCACAAATTTTTCTTAAAAAGCTTAACATAAATGGTGTGAAACATTTTGCACAGATTTTTTTTTTAAAATTAAGCGGAAAATGTTGCAAAAACATTTTTTTATAATAATTTAATTAAAAAAATGTTTTACATTTTTTTTGATAATTATGTGAAAAATATTGCAAAAACGTTTTTTTACAATAATTTAATTAAAAAAATGTTTTGCAATGTTTTTATTTGATAATTATGTAAAAAACGTTGCAAAAACATTTTTTTACAATAATTTAATTAAAAAAATGTTTTGCAGCATTTTTTTTAAAATTTTAGTGAAAAACGTTGCGAAAACATTTTTTTAGATATTTAATTAGAAAAAAATGTTTTGCAATATTTTTTTTAAAAACGTTGCAAAAACATTTTTTGGATAATTTAATTAAAAAAACGTTTTGCAACGTTATTTTTTGAAACAAGTAAAAAATGTTGTGAAAACGTTTTTTATAATAATTTAATTAAAAAATGTTTCGCAACATTTTTTATAATTATATGAAAAATGTTGCGAAAACATTTTTTTACAATTTAATTAAAAAATGTTTTGCAACATTTTTTTTAAACTCAAGTGAAAAACGTTGTAAAAACGTTTTTTTTAGATAATTTGATTAGAAAAAAACGTTTTGCAATGTTTTTTTTAAACTTAAGTGAAAAACATTGCAAAAATATTTTTTTAGATAATTTGATTAAAAAAAAATGTTTTGCAGTTTTTTTTAAACTTAAATGAAAAACGTTGTAAAAACATTTTTTTAGATAATTTGATTAGAAAAAAACGTTTTGCAACATTTTTTTAAAATTTTAGTGCAAAACGTTGCAAAAATATTTTGAAATAATTTAATTAGAAAAACATTTTGCAATATTTTTTTTTTGAAATTTAATAAATAACGTTGTGAAAATATTTTTTAATAATTTCTTAATAACTTTTAGGTTAGGTCTAATATGTGACCCGACCTGTGATATTCAGGCTGGGTCATCAAATTCATGACCCATCTCGGATCAAGTCAAGCCAATTATCTGATCCGATCCAACCTGTTTAGAGCTCTAGAATTAAAGAATATTAAATACTCATTTTTAGTAAAAATTATTAAATTTTCAATACCTGACTTATCAGTTACATTTACATTTTTTTCTCTATCAATTTTCCATTTTTTAGTTGCTTTTTTGGTATCTTCTGGAACACTTCACGCTAAAATTTCATTCCTTTCACTTTCTAACACTTGATTATTAAAATTTTCACATTTTATAAGATGTCCTTGGTAGAGTTTAGCTTTATTTAAAACAAAGCAACTAATTCTTATTGAAGCAACAGAAAATGTATATTCTTTTATACAAAAATTACAAACTGCTCGCTTATTGGCTGTTTTTTTTGGTGGATCAATTAATGTAAAAAACTCTCTAAAGTTATGTGATCCTTTACCCATATTTGCAAATTTTGTATTGAAAAAGTATTAACATGACTTTTGAAAGACATTATATCAAATAAAATTTACTTCAAATGAACTTCATATGAACTGTTTTTACCATAAAAAGGAAGATAGCATAAAAATTTCTCATGTTTAAAATCAAGATTTATCAAAAAGATTATTACGTTGCACAAATTTTATTGGTTTGTATAAATGACCCCCTTAAATGACCCCCTTAAATGACCTCAAATGACATCAAATGACCTCAAATGACCTCAAATGACCTCAAATGACCTCAAATGACAAGGTCATTCAAGGTCATTTGCCATCACTGACGTCACGTGATTACAGCATTTTCGTAATGTCCGAAACGTAATCCAAAAATGCCGTAATTATTACTTACGGCGACCAACCTTATTTCAAGGTAACTATTAGTCAATTATCAATAATTTACTTGGATGCTTGGATGACAACAGCTTATGAGATTAACTTAATTTAATAGATTAACTTAATATCCCTAATCTCTATAATTAAATTAAATTAATTTAAATACAATGATTTTAATAAAGTAATTAATGGGTTACAAATTCCTTATTGAATTCTCTAACGTCAAAAAAAGAAAGAAAAAAATATATATATATTTATTACACAAAATGATCTTTTAAACAAATAATAACTATTAAATAAATTTCAGCTAACCTTGCAATTACAAGTCTTCGAATTTCGCTAGTTCCTGCACCAATTTCATAAAGTTTGGCATCTCTTAGAAGTCTTCCAGTATCATAATCATTAATATATCCATTGCCTCCAAGACACTGGATTGCATCTAAAGCAACTTCGGTGGCACGTTCGGCAGAATATAATATAACTGCAGCACAATCCTTTACGTTTATAAATAAAAATTATTTTAATGATATTATTTAAAACAGTTATTATGAATGTCAAATACCCTATTAGAAACAAATCCATTATCACAAGCTCTTGCTACAGAGTAAGCGTATGATCTAGAAGCGTTGAGTTTAGTATACATATCAGCTATTTTCGCCTGAACTAATTGGAAATGACCAATTGGTTGGCCAAATTGATGTCGTGAATGTACATAGGGAAGAACAACATCAAGTGCTGCTTGCATTAATCTGAATAAAATGAAGAATAACTAAATAACAAATGAATAAACCTTCAAAACACTAGTGTTGAAGGCTCACCCTAGTGGACCACCCGAGAGAACGACTCTTTCAATATCTAATCCACTCATAAGTACATACACTCCTTTATTTTCTTCCCCCAAAACATTTTCGACTATAATAGAAGAACACTAAGTATCGCAATTATATTGTACAAATTTACTAAAATAATTACCGGGAACTTCACAGTTTTCGAAAACAAGTTCACAAGTATTAGATCCACGCATTCCAAGTTTGTCAAGTTTCTGTCCTGTTGAAAACCCCTGAAACCCCTTAAAAAAATTTTTCAGTTCATAACTTACTTTGACTGCTCAAAATGATTAATTAAATTAAAAACTTTTTTATACCTTTTCAATTAAAAATGCCGTAATACCACGAGCATCTGCTTCGGGATCTGTCTTGGCGTATACAACAAGAACATCTGCATCAGGACCGTTAGTAATCCACATTTTATTTCCATTCAAAACATAATTATCCCCTCTCTTCTCAGCACGAAGACGCATTGAAACCACATCTGAACCGGATTCCGTTTCAGACATAGCAAGCGCACCAATATAATCACCCGAAATAAGCTAACCCAATAGTATAATTAGATTAATTTTGATAATTAAAATGTGATGTGTCATGTGTCATGTATTTGTACCTTTGGTAAATATTTTGATTTCTGCTTCTCATTACCATTTCGGACTATTTGGTTAACACACAAATTTGAATGTGCTCCGTAAGAAAGAGCAACTGAACCTGAAGCTCGCGATATCTCCTCCATTACAAATACATGTTCGAGATATCCTTTATTTAATCCTCCATATTCTTCAGGAGCGGTTATACCAAGTAATCCCATATCACCAAATTTCTTCCACATGTCCTAACAGAACATTCAAATTTTTTAAGCCTGAATAATGCCATTCGGTAAAAAAAGACTAAAATTTACCATTGGAAAAGAATTCTGCTTGTCTATTTCAGCTGCTCTATTTCTAAGTTCTTTTTGGCAAAATTGGTGAACAACTTCGCGAAGCTAAACGATAAATCATTTTAGCCAAAATAAGAATATAAAAAGCTAACTTTTATATAAACAAACCTCATTCTGTTCCTCGGTTAAACCGGTCACATGTACGTTATACATAGAAACATAAGTGCGAAAATGAGGAAAAGTTATACCCACTTTCTGCTAAGTTAAAAAACAAAAACAATTTGATATTATCTGAAAAAGTTATAGTTAGCAGATTTTACTCGTTTTTTTTCGAAATTACTACTAAATATTTACCATGGGTGATCTATTTAAAAATAATAAAGACGACGCACAACTATGAAAGCTCTTAAAGAATTTTGCGCCAGAGCGAAACATGATTTTAAAATGAAAATCTATTACGGGCTCCTCTTCGGAATCATATTTGATTTATCTAGTGTAACGTTACGCGATACAATTGAAAAATTATATAGTACCTTCTTCTCATTTCATTTCCTCTTAAAAACATGAGTGCAATTAAATCTCTTCTTCCACCAAAAATTTCGGTTAGTGGAGTGACTGGAGCCTCAGGCTCAACAGCAGCACTTAGCGATCTTTATTCAAAGTTACCCAAAGGGCCGGCTCCAAAAGTTCAGCCACAGGGACTTTTAGGACGGTATTATGCAAGGTATATTGCTACTAGTTCGCCTGCTCCCATTTTACATGTTACTCTTGCAATAGGCTTTATTAGTTATGCCTTTAATCATCATTTCCATTTAAGTAAGTAATAAAGGAAGCTTTTCTTCCCCTAATAATCATTCAGTAATATATATATTTATTTTATTATTAGAACATCACAAAACGAAAGAACATCACTAATCTAATTATCATTGTCTATAAAGAAAATAAACTTTGCAAGTAAAGTATAGTTGTTTCAATAAATGTATATGGGTTTTCTTTAATAAATATTGACTTAATTTGCTTTATATATATATTTTTTTAAAAAATAATAAGATATGTTGGAATTCAAATTTCGTGTTATAAAATGTAATGAACTTCCTTTGTGGTTAAGACGGATGTTTCGATACAATTTTTTTGTTGGTTTTACACAATAAGTTAAAAGGATCACAATCAAACAAAAAAAATTATGTCTAAGTTTCTCTATACAACATAATGTTTTAAAAGATGTTTATTCGAAAAAAGTAATAAATAATGTTCCTTGTGTTTATTTTCAAGCCGATCCCATTTATTCACAAATCAAATCCCTTTTCGCTTTAATATTTATTTTACATTGAAGAATTATTAAGTTCATAAAATTGATTTAACAAACCAATTACTCCACCATTACGCGGTTTATCGTGTTCATTTGATTCATTTATTCCAGCTCCACCCATCCTTGCACCCGGTAAAATAAAAGAATCACCCAATTCACTAGTATAATGTTCTTGACTTGAACGAGGGGAATTTAATGGGCTTGAGGGTGGATTACTTATACCATAACCACGATAAGATCCGCGTGTTATATGAGATGGACCAGCATGTGTTTGGCCATCTTCCATGATCGAGTTCAAGTCATCACCACCACTAACACCTCCAATTCCGGCATTGGTATAATGCGTTGTTGATTGAGAGCCAATTGGATAACTGAAATGTACGTTATTATTACTATTGCGTTTGCTGTTGTTAGTTGTTTTAAGAATAGAATCAACTACTGATGTACGCGCGGCATTAGGACGTTCTGGGTGAACCTGATTGTTAAATTCTGTTAACCGACTAAGATAAAGAGATCCAAACGGATCTGTTGGTTCCCAATCTGGATGATTCGCCTATTATAAAACAATATCAATTAGTCAATAATTTTCTTTATTTAATAAGCGTAAAAGATACAATATAGATTCTAATCACCTTAAAATTTAAAAAACTTTTCTCCATTTTACCGTCTTTCGAAAGATAATATTCGTTTTCAACCTCTGATGCTGGTGCACCATACTATTATAGAAAATTTGAAATTATTAAAATCCAATATACCAATATACGTGAATCAAAACATACGTTTTGTGATTAGATAAGAACAATACCTTAACATTGCCATGTTTTCTGAAATCAAAAATTGCAAAACTGCAAACATCACCTACGCCATCTACATGAACAGTAAATTCACGAAAGAAATCTATAATTTGCTGTACGGCAAAAGCTAAAAGTTAAGGGTAAAATAAAAAATGTTCGATTTTTTCATTATAATTACATAACACATATATAAAAGGATATGACTACAATCAGCAAGAGAGAACCAGAGTATGAAAGGCGTAAAGATAACACTGAAAATCTCTTGAATATATAATACGACTTTAACTTCAAATAATTGAATGAATTCTCTTCGAACCTAAACAAGTTAAGAGTTATAAAATTTCTAAAAAAAACTAAAATAAGATACTATAAAATTACTACTTCATCAGTATGTAATCGTCCTCTCCATTCGTCAGGAGAATAATGCGTATGTTCAACAACTTTTTTCAATCTAGCTTCCGGATCAAAAACCAAATGATCATCGGGAATCATGCCACGACTAACTGCAAATAATGGAACTAAAACACCGGTATAAAAAAAAACTGTTCGTCCGGGTGTAATTTCGAAGCCGAGAAAAAGTTCTGGATCAATATAGGTAGCTAAAATCAACACGGCTGTGAAAGAACCAATTATGAAAAGTATAAATCTTTTATAAAAAAATTCAAAGGTATTAGTAATCTTACATAGTAAGAATTTACGAATTGATGTGATAACAAAATGTAACTACTACCTTATAAATAAGATAGTTTTTGCTTTTGGAAATTGATCGATATATTTATTTGCGGGTTTATAGCTCTTATCTAATCTTTGATGAAATAGATGTGGAAGTTCATTAAATTCTCTAAATTTCCATCGCGCAAATTGTGTCCATTGTCGCGAACCAAAGATAGAGCCAGGATCTGAACGATATTCCTAAAAAAATTCACTCATATTATCAAATGATAATAACATAAAAGATGAATAACAATTCTAAATTATTATATTAATCTAACCTCAAAATATCGGAAGAAGAAAAATACAAGCAGGTAAACTACTATAAACGGCGCCGAAACAAAATTAAGAATTCCCATAAAAATAATTCGATTACGTAGCCTAAATAAATTTAATTTCCTTGATAAAATAAAATACACTAATAAAATCTCACAAATACCATGTTAAATGACCTACCCATGAATTAGTTTTTCTCTCTGCACATCTTTTATAAATCTCTTCCTAATTTGCCCATGGTCATTAAAAACATAATTCATCACGCACCAATTTAAATTCCATTCCATAGTCTTTGTCAAAAAATTTTGCTTTCTGAGAAACGGGATTGGTATTGTTAAATTTAACAAATCTTTATTGAAAAGTGCTATTAAATAATTATCCTGACGCATTATCCTATTAGTAATATTATGAGCATCTAAACGTTGTTGCGGTCGACTATTAACTTGATGGCTTGTATTTGGATTATTGTCTCTTATCTTAATTATCCGTGAAACTACTACTTGCCATGAAATCGTTTGCATATCAGCCTAATAATTTAAAATTTAAAAAAATTAAAAGATGAAAAAAAATTCACCCACGTATCAATCATAATTAATAAATTATTAACATACGCACGTCAGGGATATCAAGAAGATACGTGTAAAAATTGTACATATCAATTAATCCACGGATATCTAATACAAATCTAACAATTGTCCATATCCAAATACAAGTAACTAATACGAGAAATAGTTTTGTCCATCCGGATAATCTTAGAATGCAACAAATAATAAATGAATGCTCGCACACTTTAACTAAATTAATCACTAATTACACTTACTGCCCAATACAATTCGGTATTATAACCCGCGACAAGCTATCACTACTACGAACTAATGAAAAATCTACACATCCAAACAAAAAGGTTGAAAATCCAAGCACAAATCCTATAGTTCTAAAATAAAAACAATGAATTAATATTAATTTAAAATTTATTTAAATAAGTAAGTAAAATAATTTACAATAAATTTAGAAATCGACTTAGTAAAATACAATATATTCCTTTTCCAGTATAATATGAATAAACCTGGTAATGTCATAAAAAAAGCATGAATTCAATTACGTCTGTATTGAAACAGAAAAAACACTTCCGGGAACTTACGTGTGCAAGGAATAAATCGAGATTTTCTACATTAACCCATTTCCACATTGTTAGCTCTCGTAAGTCCATCCCCGGTTTTGGGTTTAATTTTTTATGACGTTGAGTAGGCATCTCAACAATTAAGGAAGGAGGGGCCTCGTTACTTTCCTGATCCGAAAACGCTAACTCTTCATCATCGTTTTCGGGCAATTGATGGTATCGTTGTTGTCTTTGATTTGATAAAGGTTGAAATAACGGAGTTCGTGCCCGAGTATTTTGTAATGTTGGTCGTAAAACATAGCTATTTGATTCCTCTTCATGATCTTCGTTATCGTCCTGAAAAGCAACATATGGAGCATCATTTGCTCTAAAACGGTTAAAAATTGATTGATCGGTCATTTTGTTGAAATGAGATTGTACAGTTGATATTTTTATATATATTTGTCGTTTATAGTACTGCGCTAACCAATAAAACTCCGATTGAATTCTATTAAAGTAGAAATAATGATAATAATGATTGTATAAAATTCCGTTATTGACCGCGCGCCCCAGTGATTTTTGCGGAGAATGAACATACAGTATTTGCTGATCACTGATCACTCGGTATTTTTTGATCTTACTCTCATAATTTTTATAGTAAAATGTGCTTATTAATAAGTTTGTTAAATTTATAAAATATTACATAAAAATTTTCTATAATAATAAATATATATAATATAACTATAACCGGCGGTGATGATCACCAGTGACTGAAATTATGATGATCGACCAGCATTAAAAAAATATCGTGCTGGTAAAAATTGATAATTCTGGCCAACGGTGATGATAACTCCCAGTGATTTGAAGTAAAAACCTTCCATAATATCTGGAAAATAACATGATGAATCATTTGATTTATTGGTTATTAATATTTAATTCATGATCTGTTTCCAAACCAGTGAAAAATACACTAAACTACAGATAACTACTAATACATTTTGGGGAATCATTTTTTGCAAATTAATTATATTGCTTTTGAACTAATTTGCCTGGAATTTTATTTTTAAATGTTAAAGAATAATATTTTAAGGAAAAATTTGCATTATTATACAGTATATTAGTTTTACAACATATACTTGCCATTTAGGGGGTTATTTAAAGTTTTTACACAGTATCATCGAAGGATCCTGGATAATTATAATAAGGGTCATATGAAAAAAAAGTATATTTTTTTGTATTTTTAATGAGTAGGTCACATATAAAAAATATATATTTTAAAAAATGTTACTGTATAATTCTAAAATTAAGCGTTTCCCGAAAATAAGCTTCCCTTACCAGAATTATGAAGATTTTGGCCAGAATTATGAGGACCTTAGCCGGAGTTATATGTAAAAAAGTGTGCTTAATTTTAGAACTATATGGTATATGTAAAAATAGTATACCAAAAAATTAAGTCATAGTAAATAAAAGTATACAA
>JADRCO010002805.1:0-12183 GCA_021464525.1 Rhizophagus sp. LPA8_4_AMF
CCTGGATATGTAGATCCTGGATCAGATCCGGGATAAAATGTGGATCAGATCTGGGGATGAAATATAGGAAAATCCGGGATGAAATATGGATTAATCCATTTTCACCCCGGATCTGATCCACATTTTATCCCGGATCTGATCCAGGATCTACATATCCAGGAGGAAATATGGATAAATACAGGGTGAAATATAGATAAATCTATTTTCACCCCAGATAAATCCAGGATAAAATATGGATAAATCCAGGGTTTAATCCAGGGTTTAATCCCAGACTTTTGATCAGTATGGCGCTTCATAGTAGATAAATAATAACAAAATGCAAAAAATGCAGCATAGATGCATCGCATAACTAGTCGCATGCGTAGTTTCGTGTAGAGTTTAGAACCGGTTTGTTTAAATCCGGTTTATCGTTTGGGCCCGAATTTAGACATAGCCGGGACTAGCCTATAAAATCGATGATAAGTTGTGACCAGTTATACATAACTGATCAATCAATTTCGGCCAGAATTAACTTAATAAAATTACGCTTGGTCACGATTTTAATACAAACCGGTTCCAAAAAACGAAACCGGTTCTAAACTCTAGTTTCGTGGGTTAAAAACATAATGCTTTACATTGTTCGTGTATTATAAGGCATATTATTTGGGAAGAATAAATCAGAGGGATCTTAAGTAAACTATTGCAAAACATTCGGCTATTAGTCGTTTTCGTTTAAGAGATCCTTAAGAGATTTCGGCTCTTCGTCACCACGAATGACAAAGAATTTGGCATAGAAATCGTTTTGACAAGGGGCCTCTAAAAATTCGAGGATGTTCAAAAGTCATCTCTCCAGTTGGGACAAATAAATTACATCCACTTTTTTATAATCGATATAATCCTTAGAAAGTAACGGTTATTTTGTTATTTTCCATTCATTATCGATGTCCGAAACCTATAATGATAATAAAATATGCCATAAGAAACGGAAAAAAAATAGTAAATATGAAAGGAAATACATTGTTTACTTCGCTCTTTGTTCCTAACATAACGAAGTATGTCGCCTTCTAAAATTTTCCCTATTATGCAAAGTTGTTGCAATTTTCCTTTAGGTTTGATATTTTGCTGGCGTACTAAATCTACGATGGCTTTAGTAAAGAATAATTGTACGATATAGACAATACCGGTATTTACCTGAATTATCATTTTTTACCAATTCACTTGATTCAGTTATTTCTTCATTATCGTCGTAATCAATTGTTATTGTTTGAACCCTAATAGAGAATATATTTATCAGGCAGAGCTGGGAGATACAAGCTTAACTATGAATGACTATACTTGAAGAATTCTTGTCCGTCTTCATTATTTATTTTTTGATTGCCGTAGGACATATTTAATCGGACCCAATTTTAGCCCATGTATAAAAGGTCCTCGTGGGTTAATTTTATCAGAAATCAAAAAAAAAGTGAATTCTGGTAGTACAAGACTTGGAACTAAAAAACTTGGATAAATTTTAAATAATTACGTTGTTGATTACATAATACTACACTTACCATTAAATATGGTCTTGGCACTTACCGAAATATCCTTATTAGGGTTCTAAAATCTCATATGATAAAACAAGATTATATTGGGATCTATGAAAAGTATTATAATTTTCTTACATATTTGTATTATAATTAATGAAGTGACGTTAACCGATATAAATACCACCGTACAATATCTAGCTACAATATCTAATTATCTATATTATCGTACGGCTAATGCAGATCATGCTTTAAATAGAAATTTCTTTTCAATATTGCGTTGACATCACTTACATAAGCAGCTCCGTTTTGTGGGCGCGGTTTTATTGTTTACTATTAGGGTGTGGCATTTAAGTGTCACCGATCACGTGATTGGGGGAAACGTATCGACTTATGTAAGGCACCACCCCCTTTTTGTGGGCGCGGTTTTTGGTTGGATGTGATGTTTAATGCTGGTGACAAATAGAGATCAGGCCACTTAAAAAAAACAAGTCGCTGAGATAAATATAAACAGCGCGTTTCCCGCAATCACGTGAACGGTGACACTTAAATGCTACACCCTAATAGTAAACATAATAAAACCGCGCCGAGCTGCTAATAAACTCGCGACTTGAAGTCTGATAATAGTTTGATAATGTCATGGCGCAAAGTATAATCTGATATATATAGGGAATATTTTTTTCTACAAATTTTTTTTCTTTAGATTTCTTCACGTCCACGAAACAGATTTTACTATCCACTCTCCACGTCCACAAAACATAAAATTCTCTAAAATCTTTTTTATTCTCCACTTTCCACGACTTCTCCACGTCTACGAAACATAAAAATCATTTTTTATTCTCCGCTCTGGGCGATTTTTCCACGTTCACGAAACATAATAACTCTCCACTCTTCACGACTTCTCCGCGTCCACGAAGCATAAAAATCTTTTCCACTCTCCACTGTCCACAACTTGGCAAGTATTGATTCAGTTAAAGTCTCTTTAAATTGTTTATAAGGTCTGTCAGATCCGGAGGAGGGTTTGACTATGATTCTTCCTCATAGCAATATGAATATATAACATTCTGTGGGATAAGTGTTTACCACGAGTGCTCTTATGTAGGGTTCTTGTTACTATAAGTACTCATGCACGAGTTCTCACCACTATGAGTTCTCCTGCACATTAGTTCTCACTACTACTACAACTACTACGAGTTCTTTTGTGCAAGAGTTTTCATTACTACGAGTTCTTAAGCATGTGTACTTACTACAAGTTCTCTTACACGAGTAGTACTCACTACAAGCGCTAATCTTTATAGCTTTTATATACATCTGAAATCAGTTTGCTTGAAGATGATCTTCTAATCATTTTTATTTTATTAGGTTATTATGGAGAAACATATAGAGAATTACATTAAATCAAAAGAATACCGAGCTTGGAGCGCTTTGAACATTTTACAATATTTATCCGATTATATCAAATTCACAAATGACAGTGTCGAAGAAATTTTCCGAATTTTTAAACAACAATTAGTTTTAAAATCACAAGATCCTAATGTATTTAAACATGCACGCGACAAGGCGGAAAAACTTGCAGAGAGTTTAAATATAGACGAAGAAGTCAAGAATTTTTTGAGCGATAAGGATAAAATGGTTAGTTGTATAAGCTTGCTTTTAATGCTTACTAAAATTTAATAAAGCTAACTATACTAACAACTGTCAATAGAAACAAGAAGTTCAACAGACGCCTCAACAGAAGCCAGATCAAGACCAACAGGAATTTCGATCCATAGCATATGCGTTATATGAGAATGAGACTCAGTTTGTATTATCTATTTTTTTTGTGAATGATCTCATTTGATTTTATTATATATATATTTTTATTTTATAGTTATACAATTGTTGCGTATATTCCTGGTGTCACTTCAAAGAATCAACTATCGGTTGGAATGGATGACGAAAAGCTACTCGTGATCGAAGTCGAAGGAAGCTTTTGTGATAGTGATAATAATAAATATGGAAAACTTATTAGATCATCATGGCCGTTAAGATTTGATATAAAAATTCCCATTCCAACCATGTAAGTTTAATAAAATTGTATATATTTTGTGACATGCTTTTTCTTATTAGTTGATATGTTAATTTGTTTTATTTTTTGAGCAGAGTTAATCCATTCAATGAAGTAGCAGTGAACGTAGAACATGGAATAACCGAATTAATTATTAAAAAGTCCAGAATTATGCTAAAAGTAGTTTAATTAGTCTTTATTACATTTGCTATAAGGGAGGAAAAAGCAATTGGGGAGGAAAAAATGAATAATTATTTGTAATAATATCTTTTGCATTATTTTGCTAATTTTAATATGTGGATTAACTTGTAAAAAATAACTTTATTGTACGTAATATTGCTTAAATAAATAATACAATTATAATCTTTGTACCAGAGTGCCTGATATCATTATTATTCAAAGAAATACTATATGATTAAGGGTAGAGGGGATCGACATTGCAGATTCCATGCCAAAATTTTTTTCAGGAAAGTTTTATATAAAACGTTACTTATTAAAAATTTTAATTTCAAGTTTTCAACTAAAAATAAAAAATTTAAAAATGTAAAACTGACATGCTGAAACCTAACACGTTCTCCTATTACTTTAAAATGGGTGCTTATAATAAACTTTTAGTTCAAAAACTTCAGTAGAAGACAGCAACAAGTTGCGAATCATGTAAGTTGCGAATCACCTAGTCACAGATAAATTTTATGTAAAATAATATTTAAAATTTTTTTTAACTTCTTTCTTTCTAGAAAAAATGACTCTTCACTGGTCAGAAAGGCTTTTAGCATGTAATCCAAATAAATATCATTTGTTTAAACGCAAAAATAGAAGTATTATAGTCCGAGACAATACTAGAAAGTACGAAGTTTTGCCTTACATGCTGAAGTTGATATAGGAGAAAAGCTTGCAACTAGTGGTTACTTGGATATTAAAGTGAATCTGACTATGAAGACAAAATATTCCTAACCTCCCTGGATACACTATTTTTACCAGAGTTCATAATTCTTTTGTCCAACTATCTATTGAAAAGAATATAGATAATTCTTTGATTTTTTATTGGGCGGATTATGATGGTGATGAAACTTTTTCTAATATTCAACATTTGGAATGAAAACTAGGTTTTTTTGCAAGTTTAATTGACATTTACCTGGAGAAGGTAGAATATCCACACTTGATCTTTTAGGCTTTTGTGATAAGAACAATGTAGAATTTCATCAATGCAAAATACCCAATGATATTTAAAGATTCCAAAAAAACTATGCCGCTATTCATATCCACTGATCCCCAAAATTAATCCTAAAAATTAAAAAATTAAAAAAGTAAAATCAAGTTTCACAAACCCAGATTGCATTATGTTACATGATCATAATATGCATAATTAACAAAAAAAAAAGTTCAATAACAAAATCTTTCTTATGTTTCTTTTCTTTCTACTCCCCATTAACTCCCCCATCACTTTTTAAGCACGGCAAATAAGAATTTTTGCAAGTAAATGTAGTAATATTTTTACATTTAATACTTCTGTAGCTTTCTTTATTACTTGAAAATTGTTTCTTAGAAAAAGCTGCTAATACGTTATTTGATTATATTTCATGGTTATTTTTTTTCCACTGAGATCGATGAGATCGTTGTGGTTTGAAAGAAGTTCAGACAATTTTTGAGATAACTGTATAGTTTAGGAATGGTTCGAGTTCTTTGTGCACTTCATACTTTTAAAAAAAAATACTTCATAAGAAATAGTATGATAATGTTTATGATATATGTATACATAGGTGAATTTTTCATTATTTATTTCAACCAATATAGAGATAGAGAAACCTGCTTGAGAAGCGTTTAATTTATGATATCTGTGATTTTTTAAGATATTACACAATATATTTCTTTCAATCCATCTTTTTATGAAAAAAAAGTCTTGTTACGCTGATGATGAAGTGAATTTAATTAAAACTATCCTTAATGACAAAAACAGGCTTTTAAATTACAATATTACATAGATTTTTGGCAATGATTTGACAATAATATTATAAATCAATAATAAAACTAACAAACTTTTTAATTATTAGCGGATCAAAATATATTACGTGAACACATCATAAAATAATCACAAATTTCAAAAAATATTGATCAAGTTACTGGTTACTCATCTGTTTTACTATTAAAGTCAATTTATGGTTCAAATATTTAAAAAGCCGATCGATTTAGCTCATTTAAGGAAAAGTATGATTCTATTTCATTCAACTTTGGAATCAAACTCCATAATATCTTCTATTGCTGCAGCTGCAACTTCTATTTAATACCGCCTCTAAAATCATCTAACAAATACAGAATACATAGCAAATCTTAGGGTATGGATTTCTTGTTTGCTTTTCAGTTTAATTGATTTATGTATAACTTTTGATTCTGATGATTCTCATAGTTGTACATTTCTGATCTTGATGCTATATCAGAATCTTTCATGGAATTCAAGGTTACTGTTGAGATTGAGTTTCCATATAGAGCACTTGGATATAGATTCAACATGACATGTGTTAGGGTATTCAGGCATCAGTTTGATATCACACTGATTTAAAGAATATTTCAGAATGTCAACGAATAATTATGATCGATTATGGTTATGTAAAAGCACTTTACGACTTTAGCTAGCATACCAGAATGTTTTTGGGTGCAAAATGAAAACGAATTTAGCAATCTAAATTCTCAGGGCAAACTATTAAGAAAATAAAATATATTGATGGGATCTTTACATCTCAAGTGATAAAAATGATTTTATTATCCTAGAAAGTATTCAGATTAAAGCTGCAAAGCAATTGTGAAAAAATTATGGTGCGTTATTTGACAAAATGTTGAAAAAGCACAGCTCCATTTCAATAGATAATTTGCATGCAATTACTCTATATCATTAAAAGAAATTACCCATATGAAACTCAGCTTTTTGATGTTATTAGTGAAGAAACATCAGACGTAATCGAGATTCTTGAGGGCTTACTTGCATCACAAAAGGAAGTTGTATCAAGTGGTTATGGGATTTGTTCAGAACCTGGTCCTTTATTTGTATTACAAAGAGAGTTACATCAAGCGGATATGAAATTTGTTTAATAAGAAAGTATACTTACTATATATTAAGATGAATAAAAATATAAAGCTAAGAGAAAAAGCATAAGTTGAATGATGGCGATGATTTGACTATATTTATGAAAACATCCTGATGGATGGGTAGACAAAATTATTTTGGGACAGGTTCATCTCAAACATTTCGCCACATGATTTTTATGTACTACTATTGCTTTCTTATGAATTGATATCTGATTTACTGAATCGTCTTTGAAAGATGATTCTGACCAAACCTTTTATTAATAAAAAGTTTATGATTGTGTTACAAACTGTAACGAGCACATAATTTCAAACATTGAATAAATTCTGTGTTTATTATTAAGTGAAATAAGTAATATATTACTGAGCTTGAGGCTGAGAATACAAAGCTGTTAAAGTAAATGCCGGGCATGATAACGAGAATACTGAAGTAGCAAAATTAAGGCATGACATCTAAGAAATCAGGGTTCCTTTCATGGCAGGAGAAAGAGAGCTCAGATTTTAGTGTGGTTCTAACAAGGCTAATTGTTCTTATGACTTTGAGCATATGTAAGAACAGAAATGAGCAGAATACTATAGATGAAATTGCAATATGGTTCATTCACATGAATCTGGACAAGTATACAAGGGTAGTTACTGCACTTGTCAATGATAGAAGAATCTCAGCAACAGCAATAATAAATAATTGTATAAAGTAGTTACGTTTATTTTATGAAAAAATATAATAAAGTGATCTGTTTGATTTTTTAAAATATGTACACATTATCATAAATAATTTTTTTGGTAATGATTAATGTGATTAATGGTACAGTGAATGTAATATAATCATAATTTACATTAACAAAAATAAAATAAAAACAAATATAAAAATTAATATAAAATAAATAAAATCATGATCTTTACGATGTATCATTAAAATGAATTAATATAAGTGATCATCATTAAATAATGCATCATCAATGATTCTATAGATAATTATCTATATATGTTATTATATAGTAGTACTAATATGATATATAAATTATGAGAACTTCAATAAAGAAAAAAATTAAAAAAGAAATTGTAAGGAGAAAATATGAAGTATGCCCATAATAATCATACTTTTAAAACCAGATAAAAGAAATGGAATTTTTTTAAAATAGGAGATTTTGATTTATTTATTATTTTCACTGAAATAGTAATATATAAAAAAGATTTTTTTTTTTAAAAAAAAAAAAATATTACAAGTTGTACAAATATTTAAATCAAAATAAATATTTAACAAGATAGATTATTGTTTATATACATGTTTTTTGACAGGATTTCACTGAGTCAGTTCTGAGTCATCATACAACATTTTTGATATAAACGGTTCAGTTCACAGATCACTACACAAAAATATATAATGCTTTTAGAATCACTTTTTGCATCAACAATATCAACACTAGTACATACTGGTACAAAAAAACTTTTGATTTATTCAATCAAAATACAAGAAAACAACTGTTCTTTTTTTTCTTTCTCCTATTTTACTTTATTTTAGTTTATTTTATTTATATTATTTAGTTTTTTTAAAGCCTTTGGCTGAACAAGTTGCACAGAAGAACTTACAAATAAAATATGTTTTCATTATTGTTTGAATTAATGTCTATTGATTCTGTTACTGTTAAAGAAGCTTTATTATAAAAATCTAAGTGTATTCGATTAGTAGAAGAAATTTTTTTGAAGATATTTAGGAGATACTGAAGGAGATACTGGAGGAGATATAACGAGTGAGTAAATAGTTCTGATTAAGGTTGCTTGTCTAAACCTCTCCAAAATCTTACGATTAGTTTCACCAAGATTTTACTATAATTTATTATAATTTTGGCAAAGTTTTAGCAGTTTCAGCATTTATAATAGGTTTCGTCAGGTTTTGCTTTTCTCCAGAGTTTCTCCAACTTTTTAATAAGACTTTCATATAGTTTTGGCAAAGTTTCGCTATTTTAGCATTTTGTCAACTTGCTAAAACCCCCTAGTTTCTCCAGCAACCTTAGTTCTGATACACTATATTGACTGTAATTGCCACAACCCCTAATATGTAGGTCACTAAAACAAGAAAAACTCCATTAAAACATTAAAAATCTGTCATTTTTATCCATTGTCACACATTTACTTGAGAATGAAAAAAAGGCAAAGGATCGCTCATGAATGATATTCTATTATTGAAAAAGCTAAATATATATAATAATAATAATACTTATAATACTTGAACATAAAAAATCTTTAATGCAAAAATTTAGAAACAATTTTTTTTAAATATAGTAAGTAATTAAATTTTTTAAAATAAAAAAAAATAAGTATATGTAAAAATAATAATAACGTAAATTAAAATATATGCTACATAAAAAAATAATTCTAAATAGTACTTTAAAAAACTGGAATGTATATAATCGTTTTATTTATACAGTATTATATGTATTTATAAAGTATTGTATGACTTATTTTTAAAAATAGAAAAAATCAAAAATCAATAAATTTATTAACTTTGAGATTGTCAATGATAAATTTGAAATTTTTGCCATAAAATTATAATGAAATTCATAAATTAGAATAACAATTTTAAAATTATTTAAATAATGGTATAAGCGATTAAGCGAAAAAATGATAATTGAATAAAAGAAGGGAATTAGATATTATTATTAAGTGAATGCAATAATATCATTCATAGAAATTGGATCTATTAAAAAAATCTAATGAATAATTGGGGTGAGTGCTGAAAAAGGGTCCAAATTGACAAAAATGTTTTTTAAAATAACAAATATTCTGGACCAAATAATCAAATCTACATCTATTTTACTTAAGAACTTTTTTTTAAGAAAAATTTCAATTTGGTTCCTTTTCCCAGCACTCATCCCAATTATTGAAATATTTTATTTACCGATATTTTCTATGTTTATGAAGAATACAGTTAATATAGAGAATGGACTGATCTTAGGATTTTGCTCAGAATCTATATCTTTTTTTTGATAGACAGAACTAATAGAAGTAATAGAAGAAAAAAAAATTAATAAAGAGAAATATTTCATTAAAGCAAAAATTGGTGCTGCTCAAATTTAAAAAAGGAAATTGCATAACGTATTTGATTATCTAATTTGCAAAAGTATTGCTCTTGATATATTGTTCTTGACAGGTGTTACCATATAAATGATACACCCAAGATTAAAGATGGTCAACCAGTCCTAGGACTTTCAGTCTTTTCAGTCCTAATATCAAAAAGACCAGACCGAAAAGACTGGGTCTTATACAGTCTTTAACGTTTTTATAGATTTTCATAATTCTGGCCAGAATTAAACGATTAACACTAAAATTTCCTTTTTTGGAATCTTATGTAACCCACTTCTCCGGTTTTTATGAAAATAAAATTTCCTTTTTTGGAATTTTGTATAATATCACGTGACATAATTTCAGCCGGCATTATAAATTGGCCCGAATTATAAAAGACCACATAAGACCCAGTCTTTTCAGTCTATCCTTAAGACCACCAGTCTAAGACCATGTAGAACTGAGTAGGACCATTGACCATCTTTACCCAAGATTGATATTTTTGCGCCTCTTATTATTCTTCACATCTCCATTCTACTCAAAACTTTTTTGGTGGTGAAAGACTAAAATAAAGTTGTTCATACAGATAACTCATACCACCCCTTTAAAAAAAATTCCTACCTAAAAATAAAGTGCACTTACCATTTTAAAGTTTTTGGAGAAATAAATTTGTTTTCTATTTTAATACAACTAATGTTTCCAATATTTATTACCATAGCAACGTTGTTATTTCTTTTACTTTGAGATTATTGTGATTATTAAGCAACTTCTTAAGATAGTTGTTTAAAATACGTAGAGCTTTTACTGAGTTTCTCTTGTCCCTTTTGTCTATTAGTGTTTTTCATGTAATTTCTCTTGACAAATATCAGGTTGTTTGCATATATCGTTAGAATAGAAAATATTAGTATCAAGATAATTAACAGATTGACTTCCAGAATAATAAGTGACTGGTTCCAGTTTTTTTTTTAAAAGGGAATTATAGTTTTGTATACAAAATTTTCAATAAAAATTTGGTAAATAAAAAATAATAAGAAATTTTTTTTTGTAAATCAAATTATTTTAAAATTTAAGTATATCTCAAAATTCAGAAAGGTAAATTTAAAACCTTTCAAATAATGAAAAAAAATCGTTAAATCAGAAAAATATTAAACATTTTTTTTCTGTTAAAAAAGTTTTTTTTTTTGATAAAATTCTCTATATTTATAATTTTTTTTCCTTTGATCTATGCTTTTTCAATTTTCTTTTTTTTTTTTTACCGCAACGTATTTATAGAATTATTACAACAGTAAATTTGTCTAATACATTAAGTAAAAATAACTAAAAAACTAAAGTAATATAATTATCCTATAAACCAACTGTCATTCATGTTGAATCCCATTTGTGCACTGTTGGTGAGAAAATTTGGTTCACGCAGATAATCATATGTAAAATACAATATTCTTAGCCAAACAGCCCTGCGATGTACATCCGGAATCTCAAGGACCTGCTTTTTCAATTTTCAATTAGAAAGTAAATAAAATTATATATAATAAAAAAATTTTATTTATTTATTTATTTATTTAAATTTTTTTTTTATATACATAATATATATGTACAATAATTTCTGGAAGTTTCTTTATAATATACAGTCTAACTTTGATATACTGATAATTTATATACTGATAATTAATATATATCGATGAATGTCTTTTGTTCCATTTCACAATTAATAAAAAAACCTCATTATACTAATATTATATATAATTTTATGATATAACATATATCGATACAATTCCTTTGTCCCTTTATAGTAATGCATATAAACATATACTGATATTTTGGTTACACTGGTACTTAATTTGCCTAGCACCATAAATTTGGCTAAGTTAATGATCATAAGTGTTGAAATTGTTATTGGTTGGCCAAAAAGTTAATCATGATAATGTTGGTAAAAACTAGATTTTGGCCTGCATTATAATTTGCCATTGAATTATATATACCGATATTTTGATATACCGATATTTTTTTCCAAAAACAGTTGTATCAATATATAGAGGTTTGACTATATATTATAATGTAGCATAAACTATACATGGCCTGGTAATTTCTTGGCCAAAAACATAATTCGTAATTTGTAATATGTAAATAATTATGTAATTCGTAAATAATTACATAGTACGTAGATAATTATGTATAACATAAATAATTAAATACGTTTTTGCATATATCTTGACATCTAGTGATCAGATTTTGACGAATTTGGTATCATTCGAATCGTCTCACCAAGACGAATCGAATGGTAGCAAGATCATGTCTCTATGATAGATATTGACGGAGATACGATTCAAAAACTATTTAAAAGTTAATAATATCGGAGACTGATCTAGTGATCAGATTTTGATGATTTTGGTATCATTCAAACATCTCATCAAGACGAATCAAATAATAATAAGATCATATCTCTATGATAGATATTGACGGAGATACGATTCAAAAACTATTTAAAAGTTAATA
>JADRCO010002806.1:0-12173 GCA_021464525.1 Rhizophagus sp. LPA8_4_AMF
TTACGAAGCCTTTGCAGGATCTCAAGCTACTGGTTGGGTATTGGGTTCCGGTGGTGGATTTCAAAATTGTAATAATTATGTAAACAATTATTGTCCCTCGTTTAACAACAAAGATGGTGCAAGAATTACAGTTCATTTAGATATGAATAAAAAAACTTGTGCATTTACAGTGAATGGTATAAAGTATCGGGAGATATTAGAATGGAATAATTTGCCATCGAAGCTTTATCCAATAGTATCATTGCAATATCCTGGTCGTTTTCGAATTCTACCTCATCAAAAAAATTAAATAATTGGTATAAATTTTGTGAATAGAAGTATGATTATGTAAATTTTGAGTTATAGTATGTGTACTAAATAAATTTACTAAGCCAAGAAAAATAATTTTTTTTTTGATTTTCGTAACTTAAATTTGTCCGACCTTTTATTAATATTGCAAGAATTATATCAAAATTCTTTAATCCTAGTTGTTAGTAAAAAAAAAGTGAATATTCAATATAAATATAATAATAAATAATTATATTGAATTTAAATTATTAACCAAAAATGTAATCACGTGGAATTTTTTTTTTTCGCGTTGATTCATGAGAATTTCATAAGATCCAAATTATTTTTCGATGTAGTTTATTAAATGAAGGAACTGAAATATAATACGGCATATATTAAATGGCAAGACATTAGTACTCGTACAATTTGAAGTCATTAAAGTACTTGTCTTTCGTCAATTAATGAATATTTACATGGATTCATTCACGGAAATAAATCAAATCCTTTTCGTACATGTTAATCGCCTTGTGTCATTTAATATAATTAATATCTTTGCAATATTTCACATTGATTGTACAGTCAGAAACAAATAAAAGAAAAAGTAGACTAGTGATAATAAATTTGCGGAAAGGTTTAAATTATAAGGCAGGGCAAAAAAAAATTTTATATTCTCGTGACCCGGCCGGGTCTGTTTTATGAAAATCCATAAATTTTTTTTTTGTGAAATTTTTATCACGTGACTATTATATAATGAAAATTGGTTTATTAAAATTTTAACCTGTTATTTCGTAATCTTTTTTCTACTCTAAACTTAATATCTTTACCACGTTTTTTCTTATTATTTTGGTTATCTTAATACCTATTTACTTTGACTAAGAAAGGTTCTATTTTTGTAAACTAGGAAACGGAAACCGTTATCAAGTCCGAAGCGCAGTTATCATTGCATAACAGGACATTTGTGAAACCGATACGAATAGTATATAGTCCTTCGTTACACTTCTGACTAATAGTAATGAATAACCGCAAATCCTTTAGTTTAAAAAAAAAAACAAATCAAATGGTATGTTATAAAATTGACTTTTCATTTCAAAAATTTATTTAAAAACAAAGCGTTATTTAATTATAATATAAAGAATAATTCTTTTTTAAATTTTATCAACTTTTGTTCATAACTAAAAATTTCTGTGTACTGTACATCATATTGACTTAAATTTCCTAAAGTAAAAAAGAGGAATATTCGCTAAGAAGAAATTATGAAGATATTGAAATATATTAAATGTCCTCGAGTAACTTAATATAAATATAATAATGATTTTAAATTTATTCGCTACGCGTAAAATTTAACAATTTTATAATATATTTATTTATAAAATTAAGGTTCATTAAACCTAATTTCAAAGGATATTTAGCGGTTTAAACTTTAAGGGTTTATATTGTTATTACCTAATGGGAAAATGTCGTAATGAATTATAATTTCACTTTTTAATAGTTATAAAGAAAAGAGATGGTTCTTTAGGTTCCATTCATAACTATGCAATATAATTGAAAAAATATTATTACTCTTTAAGCACGAAAAAAATTTATGGCCAGTTTGTGTTATAAAGCATGAGACCAAGTTATTTTCCTAAATTGAAATTACCAAGCATAAATAATTTAACATAAAAATAAGGCACATTAGGAATTTAAACTTTTATGTATTAGATGTACTTTTATTTGGAGGTTGGACCGACCAAAAATAACTTTAGCCGGTTAAAATCTGATTAACGTTCAACGCAGTGGCCTTTAATCGATTAATTAGTCGTTTAATATTAAAAAATTGTAAAGTTCTTTTTTTCTAAATGCAATTTGGTTTACTCGCATATTTAGTTGTAGGGAAATCATATTTTATTGATTAATTTTATGTGGCAATGAACCATATTTTATCTGAGTTTGGAGAACACGTGATCGAAATTTCACATCACTGGTCCACATTAGAATTTGACCAGAATTATGGTTTAAAGATTAATCTTCATTATGGAGGCGCAGCTAAAAAATTCATATGATATACATGAGTACAACATAGTACATATATATATATATTTGGTTTAACCTAAAAACAGGATTTTTTTTAAAAAAAATTTCTTTTTTAAAAAATTGCTATTTCTTTTTTTTAAAATTTTATTATATTTTTTTTAAAAAAAAAAGATAAGAGGATATTCATTAAACCAAGATTTAAAATTGCTAGTAAATAATCCAAAGTATAGTGATATAGAAATATTATGTAAGGATGAAAAAAAATTATATGGTTGCAGAGCAATTTTAGCAGCAAGATCCGAAGTACTTGATGGACTACTTTATAATGGAATGAAGGAGAGTTTCGAAAAGCAAATTTTTTTTCCAACAATCAATTCTTGTGAAATGGAAATTATATTAGAATATATTTATGTTGGATCAATTAAAATTAATTCTTTGACTAAAGAAAATATAATTGGAGCTTATTATGCTGCAGATTATTTTCAATTATTGGACCTTCAGGAATTTATAATGAAAACCATTAAAAATTTTTTTAAAAATAATTACGGAGAAAACTATTCACCGGAATTATTATCAAAAGTTGTAGAAATCATGGTTTTATCAGAGGATAATACTCTTCTTAACTTATTAGTCAAAGAAGTAGCAACTATTTTATTAACTGATATTGAATTTGGTCGATTATCTATTACAGCTCTTCAATATCTTTTATTTTATACAAATGAAAGAGATATTCCTTTTGCAACACCAGAATATGAAGTTTTTCGATATAGTGCTATTTTTGCAGCAAAAAATGTTTCTGATGTTACATATAAAACTCTAATGGAAATGTTACCAACTTTAGAGCAAATAGATAATTTTATTCAAATAGAAAATAAATTTATCATAAATAATCAAAATATTGCTAAAGAATTGGAACCTTTGATCGAGTATATTGATTTAAGACGAATAAAAAGAAGTCAATTTGGTTTCATTGAACCATTAAAAATTATTCCAGATGAAATAATTCAACATAATTCAGAATTAATTAATTCAGATTTAGACAATATTCGAGGAATACCAATTTATAGAAGAATCTGAACTTTTTTGGGACGAATCAGCATGTGGATCAGGCCTTATTATTGAGAATAATGGAAAAGTTGTACAAGCATCTCGCTTTATTAACCACCAAAGTGTGAAGGGTACAATAGCATTAGAAAATAAGGGCATTTTTGAATGGGATGTTATTATTGAGAAAGTTTGTTCATGGTCTTGGGTTGGTATATGTTCGTCAGAAAATTTTAATTATCAAACCGTTGTAGGAATTCAACCTACTGGATGGGCATTGGGTTCCGGTGGTAGTTATTATAACTCTAATGACTTACTAATGAATTATTGTCCACCATTTCATGAAGATGGTACAAAGGTTACAGTTCATTTAGATATGAATAAAAGAACTTGTGCTTTTTCAATAAATGGTACAAAGTATCAGGAGATATTAGAATGGAATAATTTACCATCAAAGCTTTATCCAGTAGTATCTTTAAAATATCCTGGTCGTTTTCGAATTCTACCTCATCAAAGATATTAGAATATTTAGTAAAAATTTTGGGAATAGAAATTTTAGTATATAAATTTTTTAGTTATATCATGTATACTAAATAAGCTATTAAGCCAAGAAAAATAATTTTTTTGATTTTTATAACTTAATTCTTGCAATATTAATAAAAGGTTAAATAAATTCTTTAATCCTAGTTGTTGGTAAAAATGTGAATATTCAATATAAATATAATAAATAATTAAATTAAATTTAAATTAACTAAAAATAAAACCATGTAAAAAAATTTTTTCACGTTGATTCATGAGAATTCATAAGATCTGGAATATGATTATTAAATGAAGAAACTGATATATAATATTATTCATCCTGCATCATTTAAGTTTGCAAGGTGTATTATTATTGAAGTTTATTAAACTGAATACTTCTTCTCTTTCATCACTTTCTTCAAGGAACTTTTTACATTGAAACAAATATTCTCAAATAAGCCGGATAAATTTTCTATATAAAATTACGTGCAGCCTATTATTAAGAAAATTTGTTGGGTAAATAAAAATTCATATGATATATCCGAACGATGCATTTCTCAGTTTAGTACAACATAGTACAGAATATAAATATTGGTTCATTAAAATCCGAAATAAAAAAAAATTTTTTTTTTTTTAAAAAAAGGTTTCTTAAAAAAATGACGAGAGGATATTCATTAGAACAAGATTTAAGATTATTAGTAAATAAACCAAAGTATAGTGATATAGAAATTTTATGTGAAGATGAAAAGAAATTACACGGTTGTAGAGCAATTTTAGCAGCAAGATCCGAAGTATTTGATAGATTACTTTATAATGGAATGAAAGAAACTCACGAAAACCAAATTTCTTTTCCAAAAATTAATTCTGCTGGAATGGAAATTATATTAGAATATATTTATACTGGATCAATAAAAGAAGAATCTTTAACAAAAGATAATACTGTTGAAGCTTTTTACGCTGCAGACTATTTTCAATTACCAGACCTTCAAGATTTTATTATGAAAACAGTTAAGAATACTAATTTTGCAAAAAATTATTCACCGGAATTACTATCTAAAATTTCAGAAGAAATGCCATTAACAGAAGATAATATTCTTTTTAATTTATTGGTTGAAACAGTAGCAAATATTTCATTAAATAATATTGAATTTGGTCGATTGTCTATTACGGGTCTTAAATGTCTTTTATCTTGTACTTATGAAAAAGAAAAACCATTTACAACTCCAGAATATGATGTTTTTCGATATAGCGCTATTCTTGCAGCAAAACATGTTTCTAATGATGCACATGAAATTCTTATGAAACAATTGCCAACATTAGAACAGTTAGAAAATACAAATTCAATCAAAGTAGTAAATAAATTTACTGATCATCAAAAAGTTGCTAAAGAATTAGAACCTTTGGTTAAATTTATTGATTTCAATAGAATCAAACCTCAAATATTAGCCGATATAATTGAACCACTAGAAATTATCCCAGATAAAATAATTTCTAATGTTTATCGATATATAGCGTTGTCAAGTAATTTAAATTTAAATAATACTCGTGGAATATCAATTAATGAAATCAACTATGTTTGGGATGAAAGAACACGCGGATCAAATCTTATTATTGAGGATAATGGAAAAATTGTAAAAGCATCAAATAATTGTGGTTTACACCAAAGTGTCAGAGCTAAAATTGCATTAGAAAATAAGGGCATTTTCGAATGGGATGTCATTATTGAGAAAAATTGTTCTGGATCTTGGGTTGGAGTGTGTGCATCAGAAAATTTTAATTATGAAATCTTTGCAGGATCTCAAGCTACTGGTTGGGTATTGGGCTCCGGTGGTGGATTTCAAAATTGTAATAATTGTGTAGCAAATTATTGTCCGTCATTTTTCAATAATGGTGCAAGAATTACAGTTCATTTAGATATGAATAAAAAAACTTGTGCTTTTACAGTAAATGGTATAAAGTATCGGGAGATATTAGAATGGAATAATTTACCATCAAAGCTTTATCCGGTAGTATCATTATGTTATCCTGGTCGTTTTCGAATTCTACCTCATCAAAAAAATTAGAATATTGAGTATAAATTTTGTGAATAGAAATTTTGATTCCATGTGATTATTCTTGTATTGAAGTACCATAAAAATAAATAATTCGGTTTTGTAACTTAAATTTATCTAACCTTTTATTATTATTGCAAAAGTATCCTAGGTAAAAAAAAAATGAGAATATTCATATAAATGAACATATTAAATAATATATTGAATTTAAATTATTAACTAAAAATGTAATCACGTTAAAGAATTTTTTTTTTTCGCGTTGATTCATGAGAATTTCATAAGATCCAAATTATGTTTTCTACAGGAATATGATTATTAAATGAAAAAACTGAAATAATATTATTCGGTCGGCATATTTTAAATGACAAGGAATTGGTACTCGTACAATTTGAAGTTTATTAAACTGAATACTACTTCTCTTCGTCACTTTCTTCAAGAAATTACTCACATTCCGGATGGATTTCTATATAAAATTTCGTACGCGCAGCCTATTATTAACTTTTTCAAAAAATTTGTTCACGAAACGATCGTATTCGGGTGTGACAATGATGATAAGGATTGTGTTGTTATTAGTTCCATAATATCAGATGAATAGATTATGATGAAAACAAGCACATTTGTGTTGCCGATGTTATGGGTTATTCGTTATTTACTATTGTGTAAGTGCTTAAGGAACTTGAAAGAAAAAATAAATTTACTCTTTAGATTTTGGGATTACTTTTTCTTTAAAATATTACCATATTATTCTTTTCTAGATACAGTACTTCAATAATTAATGATGAGTACATATTTACATGGATTCGCTTACGTAAATAAATCGAAACAAGAATAATCGTACATCATACAGTACAGTATGTTGGTCGCCTTGTGTCATTTAATAATTAATATCTTGGTAATATTTCATATTGGTTAAACAGCCAGCCTCGTAATAATAAAATGAGCGGAAAGATAAATATTACACTCGAGTAAAGATATAATGTACAGTACTTTAAAAACTGGTATAACTGATTATATATAAAATGTGTGAATTTACCGAATTTACCATTATGCCAAGAAATTGATCTTGATATTTCACTTTTTATTAAAAGAAATAGATTTTATTTTAAAAAAACTTTTACTATATACTGTATGTAAACTATTATGATAATTAAATATTTAGTCGTTATAATATAGCTACACATTTTTTTATTATTTTAGTTAATAACCAACTTTATTCATTTTCTTACTTTCTCATCAGTATTTTTGTATCTTAGATTATTATCTACGTAATATCTCTCTTTATTTACTTTCAAGTTTATATAAATACTTTGGTTGGACTTTGGACTAAGAAAGGTGTGATTAAGTTCTTTTGTAAATGAATAATCAAATAAATTTATAAATTCTTTAGGTTTCAAAAACAAAAAAATGTGTAAACTTCCTAAATGGAATATTAGAGAATATGTCTTATTCATTTCAAAGTTATTTAACGTTATCACAAATATAAAATTTCTCAATGACGTTTTTAATTTATCATATATTTTAACATCGTCATAATTTACTTCTTTACTAATTTAATAAGAACAATTAAATATAAATAAAATATGTTATAATGAATATTTCACTTTTTTATTAAGAAAGAAAAATTGTAATTTATTTCAAATTCCATTTCGGAATATAAATACATGTACAAGTTTTATTAAAAGTAGATTTGCCTTATCAATTAGATAAAATAATTGCAGTTAAAAAGTAGATAATGTATAAATTAGCAGATTGAACTAAAAATGGCTATATCAAAAGTGCAATCTTTGAATAGACGATTTATTATCATAAATTTTGATAAATAAAAAATTTTAATATATTTCTAAATGCCATACATAATTATCTTAAACATTATAATATAGGCACAAAAAATTTTTCATACTACAATCTCACAAAATTAAACATTTTTTTGATGAGGCTGAATTCGAAAGCGACCAGGATGCTTTAATGATACTACCGGATAAAGTTTTGACGGTAAATTATTCCATTCTGTTACATCCCGATACTTTGTACCATTGACTGTAAAAGAACAAGTTCTTTTATTCATATCTAAGTGAACTGTAATTCTTGCACCATCTTCATGAAATGGTGGACAATAATTCATTAGTAATTCATTAGAGTTATAATAACTACCACCGGAACCCAATACCCAACCAGTAGGTTGAGACCCTGCAAATTCCTCATAATTAAAATTTTCTGATGCACATATTCCAACCCAAGACCATGAACACTTTCTCTCAATAATAACATCCCATTCAAAAATACCTTTATCTTCTAATGCTGTATTTCCTCTAACACTTTGGTGCGGTTCAGAATTATTTGATACTTGTACAATTTTTCCATTATCTTCAATAATAAGATTTGATCCGCATGCTTTTTTATCCCAAACGATCGTTTCTGGTATTCCTCGAGTATAATTTAAATTTGAATTATTTGACCTTGCTTTGTCTGGTATTCCTCGAGTATAATTTAAGTTTGAATTATTTGACCTTGCTATGTCTCGATAAACATTTAAAATAATTTTAGAAGGGATAATATCTAATGGATCAATAACGTCAGCTAAAATTTGTCCTTTAATTCGCTTGAAATTAATAAATTTGACTAAAGGCTCCAATTCTTTAGCAATATTTTGATGATCGGTAATAAATTTATTTCTTACTTGAACTGAATTATCCATTTGCATTTGTTCTAAGGTAGGTAACTGTTTCATAAGAGTCGAATATGCATCATTAGAAACTTGTTTTGCTGCAAGAATAGCACTATAACGAAAAACTTCATATTCTGGAGTTACGAAAGTCATTTATTTTTCATATGTACAAGATAAAAGATATTGAAGACCTTCAATAGACAATCTACCAAATTTAATAGTATTTAATGGAATAGTCGCTACCGCTTCAACCAATGAATTTAGTAAACTATTATCTTCCGTTAGTGGCATTAATTTCACGACCTTAGATAATAATTCTGGAGAATAATTTTCTGTACAATTTTTTTTAAGTGTATTATTGAAAATTTTTGTAATAAAATCCTGAAGGTTTGATAATTGAAAATAATCTGCAGCGTACAAAGCTTCAATTATATTATCTCTTGTTAAAGATTCTTCTTTAACTGAACCAGTGTAAGTATATTCTAATACGATTTCCATTTTCCATTCCAACGGACTTAATTTTTGGAAAAGAGATTTGATTTTCATAACTTTCTTTCATCCCGTTATAAAGTAATCTATCAAATACTTCGGATCTTGCAGCTAAAATTGCTCTACAAGCATGTAATTTCTTTTCATCTTCACATAAAATTTCTAAATCGCTATACTTTGGATTATTTATTAATAATCTTAAATCTTGTTCTAATGAATAACCTCTCGTCATTTTTTAAGAATTAGTTTAAGAAAAAGAAATATATTTTTCAATGATAATATTTTAGGATTTTTATTCCATATATAAATAAAAAAGTATTTGTGCTATGTTACACTATGCGGGAAAAACGGAAAAAATATTTCCGGTATTAGCTGCGCCTTTATTATTAATGACGATCTGACGTTATATATAAAGCGTTAAATTTTGTAGATTTATATTATTTATGAAGAAGCATTAGCAGTAACAATAAAAAAAATGAAGGTAACCCATAATTATTTTAACGATACACATTAATACACAATATAGCTAAAATTTAGTCATGTACAACTTTTTGAAAGTTTGACCTATTTAATGGAATATAAATTCAAGATAATATCCTAAAGAATAATCTACAGTATAGAAAGTTTCTTATAAGCTATTATAAAATATTTCATATTCATTCTAGAAGAATTCTCTTTTAACAACTTACTTTCATTCCAAATATTATTTAGTTTTAGAGTTTCATTTTCAGTTTATAGTGGTAACAAATAGGTTTTTTTACCAGTAAAAATAGCGTGCGTGACAGTGATGACATATCATGACATCTTAACGGATTTATTTTATGCAGGATACACAAATACAAATTTTAAATAATGTAATTTTTTATCGTAAAATTATTAAGAAATAACTCAGTAATAAGTTATTTAAATTATGTTTAATAACAATCCATCTTACTAAGATAATCTTTATCTTCACCTTACATGGTAAGCTTTGAGCAATTTTTATATATTTCTTACAATTTCTATAATGAAGCCAATATCAAATTCACGCACCACCTCCAAATGATGGTCAATAATTATTTACCAATATTCAGAATTATAACCGTAACCACTATTATAAACATCTTAAAGTCGCTATGTTTAATTTTTCTAAAGATCGATAATAATTTATTATTTCTACTTATACTGGATTCTAATCCTTTACTTTTTTTCCAAGGTTGTTAGGTGTTTTATGAATTTTGTACATACAGTATACCATTTGGTTTACTGCTTCATATTCTTGAATTAAATAAAGAATATTGAGGACTTTCAATACAATTTAAAGAGAATATTATCAGTATATTATCTTTTTGCATTTATCTCGTAAATTTTATATTAATTCTGGTGAATAAAAATTATGAAAAATCTGTCACGAGTAGAGATGGGGATCGACTCACGTGAGTCGACTTGACTCGACTTTAGGAATCCGCTTCGGCATTTCGGTTCGAATCGGCTCTGACAAATTTTGATAAGAACAGACTCAGTTCTGACAAAGAGCCGAAATGGAACTGAAATGGATAAGCCGACTCGAGCCGACTCGACTTGGCTCCTCAATTAGTATCGGTTCGGAACCGAAATGAGTCGCTCGAGTCGCTCCCCATCCCTAGTCACGAGAGTGTTGTCACGTACGTTTTGAAGTGATATTCATTTTTTTTTATACTTTGCTTACATATATAAATAAACGTATAAAAATTACGATTCCGGTTAAATTTACAATTATTGATGCTTATTAAATGGCCGATAAAATAAAGTTTTTCAACTATCAGCTTGTTATCGTTATGAATTATACAATAAATTCTTTTATTTTCATACTACACGTGGAATTCAAAAAAAAAATATAGTTTATTTTAGAATTTTTTTTTTTTTGCACCACATCAATAATTTTGACCAAAAAGTCATTATATATCCGACAAAATCTATAATTTTATAATAATCGCCATGTTTATCGAGGATTCCTATAATATTAAAAGAAGGATTACGAAACGAAAGTAATATAATAACGGGAAAGCAGGTGCAAGTTTAAAACAAATGAAAAAAATTGCAAGGTTCAAAAGAAATTTGAAAATTGAAATCGGACGGATAAAATTATCATAATGAAATTAAGGCAACAAAAATTCCAGCACTTTTAATCTTTTTGTTATTGTTGTTTATAAATTAATATTGTTATAATCTACATACAGTAAAATATAGTAAATAAAAAAAAAGAGAATAATACAGCTCACTCGTATAATTTTATTACGAGAACCTAAAATTTTATTTGCAGAGCGCTTGAGCCTAATAGGAAATCAAATTATAATTTCTCATTATAGTGATTATAAAAAGAAAGGGTGAAGTTTCTTCCACATCATATAATTATGTTTCTACTGCTAAACCTAAAGACGAGAATATTGAATAATATAAACACAAAAAATAATGCTATACCTAAAACGAAATTATTATAAACAAGTGTTATCTAACTGAAGAAAACTAATTTTTTTTTTTAATTGCGTGAAATAATTTAAATTAAATCTTTGTTGTAACCTCCGTTTCTGCTCTTCTATATAGATATATCAATTCGGGTCACACTTAGTTTCAACCAAGTATAACGGTTTGTGATATAATACTTTTAATATGGACCTACTATATTGCTTCTCCCTAATTTAACACCGTTGTTAGCACATCCATAATCATGATGCCATATCTTTATATAATAAGTATTACTCTAATAATATTGATTTTTTTGCTAATATATTATATGTCATTTTATAATGTAACCTCTTACATATTGTAATTTCCCTGTCACTATATTGAAACCTATTTGCTAAAACATCATATGAATCATTTCAATTTATATTACATCTAGTGCTCCGTACGGGTCGGGTTGGGTCGGGTTTGAGGGATGTTTTGAATTCGACTCGAATATTCATGTAACTCGACTCGAATATTCGGGTTGATCGAATGTGTAACCCGAACTTGACTCGACCCGATTATAGTTTAACCCGGATAACCCGGGTCAAACTCGAATTCATATTAAATTTTTTATAATCAGCAAGCGTCAAGTATTTAACACATTATATTAATTTTTAATTTTATAATTTTTTTTGGCTGGATATATGTATTTTTATTTT